>JBBDGP010005525.1:0-126545 GCA_037952835.1 Lithobates septentrionalis
CATGGGGGGGTATTAGGGAAGGTGGGGGGTATTTTGGGGTACATTGGGGAGTTATTAGGGAAGGTGGGGGGTATTTGGGGGTACATGGGGGGGTATTCTGGGGTACACTGGAGGGGTATTCTGGTCATGTGATGAAGCCGAGGTTTGCCAGTCTCTCCTCCCTGAACAAAGATGGCCCCCCAGCCACTTCCTGCCTCACTTCCTCCGTCGCAGTGGGTGGAGCCATGTGACGTCACTGGCGGGAAGAGGCCGCTCCGCTGACTGCTGGTGACGCGGAATGTGAGGAGAGAAGCGGAGAACGGTAAGTGACCCACCGGAGGGCGGAGCTGCAGCCGGGAGAATGGGAAGGGGCGGGGCAAGGTGTGTGAGTGGGAGGAGCTGTGTACCTGGCCGTCCTGGTGTGTGAGTGGGAGGAGCTGTGTACCTGGCCGTCCTGGGACATTCTGGTAGTGAGGGGGAGGGGGGGCCTTGTATTGGTCACTGTGAGTGCGGAGCCCCGCCCCCTCCCGATCATTATCTTACCTCAGGCCTGCCATCAGAGGCCACGCCCCCAGACTTCACCTCAGGAGACCAGGAATCTGATTGGCTCTTCAGTGCCATGGCACAGACCGTCCAATCAGGAGATCACATGGAAGGGGCGGCATTGGCTGTGCCCTCCCCCCCCCCCAACACCGACATAAACTTCCAATCCGATCGTCCAATCCAGAGAGATCGTCCCACCCCCCCCAGAGAGATCGTCCCATCCCCCCCCCAGAGAGATCGTCCCATCCCCCCCCCAGAGAGATCGTCCCATCCCCCCCCCCCAGAGAGATCGTCCCATCCCCCCCCCAGAGAGATCGTCCCATCCCCCCCCCCAGAGAGATCGTCCCATTCCCCCCCCCAGAGAGATCGTCCCATCCCCCCCAGAGAGATCGTCCCATCCCCCCCCCAGAGAGATCGTCCCACCCCCCCCCCAGAGAGATCGTCCCATCCCCCCCAGAGAGATCGTCCAATCCCCCCCGAGAGATCGTCCAATCCCCCCCCGAGAGATCGTCCCATCCCCCCCAGAGAGATCGTCCCATTCCCCCCCCAGAGAGATCGTCCCATCCCCCCCAGAGAGATCGTCCCATCCCCCCCCAGAGAGATCGTCCCATCCCCCCCAGAGAGATCGTCCCATCCCCCCCCCCCAGAGAGATCGTCCCACCCCCCCCCCCCCAGAGAGATCGTCCCATCCCCCCCAGAGAGATCGTCCAATCCCCCCCGAGAGATCGTCCAATCCCCCCCGAGAGATCGTCCAATCCCCCCCCGAGAGATCGTCCCATCCCCCCCCAGAGAGATCGTCCCATTCCCCCCCCCAGAGAGATCGTCCCATCCCCCCCAGAGAGATCGTCCCATCCCCCCCCAGAGAGATCGTCCCATCCCCCCCCAGAGAGATCGTCCCATCCCCCCCCAGAGAGATCGTCCCACCCCCCCAGAGAGATCGTCCCATCCCCCCCAGAGAGATCGTCCAATCCCCCCCGAGAGATCGTCCAATCCCCCCCAGAGAGATCGTCCCATCCCCCCCCCAGAGAGATCGTCCCACCCCCCCCAGAGAGATCGTCCCATCCCCCCCAGAGAGATCGTCCCATCCCCCCCAGAGAGATCGTCCCATCCCCCCCCAGAGAGATCGTCCCACCCCCCCCAGAGAGATCGTCCCATTCCCCCCCCCAGAGAGATCGTCCCATCCCCCCAGAGAGATCGTCCCATTCCCCCCCCCCAGAGAGATCGTCCCATCCCCCCCAGAGAGATCGTCCCATCCCCCCCCCAGAGAGATCGTCCCATCCCCCCCCAGAGAGATCGTCCCACCCCCCCCCAGAGAGATCGTCCCATCCCCCCAGAGAGATCGTCCAATCCCCCCCGAGAGATCGTCCAATCCCCCCCGAGAGATCGTCCCATTCCCCCCCCAGAGAGATCGTCCCATTCCCCCCCCAGAGAGATCGTCCCATTCCCCCCCCAGAGAGATCGTCCCATCCCCCCCCAGAGAGATCGTCCCATCCCCCCCCAGAGAGATCGTCCCATCCCCCCCCAGAGAGATCGTCCCACCCCCCCAGAGAGATCGTCCCATCCCCCCCCAGAGAGATCGTCCCATCCCCCCCCGAGAGATCGTCCAATCCCCCCCCGAGAGATCGTCCAATCCCCCCCGAGAGATCGTCCCATCCCCCCCAGAGAGATCGTCCCATCCCCCCCGAGAGATCGTCCCACCCCCCCCAGAGAGATCGTCCCACCCCCCCCAGAGAGATCGTCCCATCCCCCCCAGAGAGATCGTCCCATCCCCCCCAGAGAGATCGTCCCATCCCCCCCAGAGAGATCGTCCCATCCCCCCCAGAGAGATCGTCCCATCCCCCCCAGAGAGATCGTCCCATCCCCCCCCAGAGAGATCGTCCCATCCCCCCCAGAGAGATCGTCCCATCCCCCCCCAGAGAGGTCGTCCCATCCCCCCAGAGAGGTCGTCCCATCCCCCCCCAGAGAGGTCGTCCCATCCCCCCCAGAGAGGTCGTCCCATCCCCCCCAGAGAGATCGTCCCATCCCCCCCAGAGAGATCGTCCCATCCCCCCCAGAGAGATCGTCCCATCCCCCCCAGAGAGATCGTCCCATCCCCCCCAGAGAGATCGTCCCATCCCCCCCCAGAGAGATCGTCCCATCCCCCCCAGAGAGATCGTCCCATCCCCCCCAGAGAGATCGCCCCATCCCCCCCCCAGAGAGATCGTCCCATCCCCCCCCCAGAGAGATCGTCCCATCCCCCCCCAGAGAGATCGTCCCATCCCCCCCAGAGAGATCGTCCCATCCCCCCCCCGAGAGATCGTCCAATCCCCCCAGAGAGATCGTCCCACCCCCCCCCCCAGAGAGATTGTCCCATCCCCCCCCAGAGAGATCGTCCCATCCCCCCCAGAGAGATCGCCCCATCCCCCCCAGAGAGATCGTCCCATCCCCCCCCCATAGAGATCGTCCAATCCCCCCCCCGAGAGATCGTCCAATCCCCCCCCAGAGATCGTCCCATCCCCCCCAGAGAGATCGTCCCATCCCCCCCAGAGAGATCGTCCCATCCCCCCCAGAGAGATCGTCCCATCCCCCCCAGAGAGATCGTCCCATCCCCCCCAGAGAGATCGTCCCACCCCCCCCCGAGAGATCGTCCCATCCCCCCCCCAGAGAGATCGTCCCATCCCCCCCCCAGAGAGATCGTCCCATCCCCCCCAGAGAGATCGTCCCATCCCCCCCCAGAGAGATCGTCCCATCCCCCCCCCAGAGAGATCGTCCCATCCCCCCCCCAGAGAGATCGTCCCACCCCCCCCCAGAGAGATCGTCCCACCCCCCCCAGAGAGATCGTCCCACCCCCCCCCCAGAGAGATTGTCCCATCCCCCCCAGAGAGATCGTCCCATCCCCCCCCGAGAGATCGTCCCATCCCCCCCCAGAGAGATCGTCCCATCCCCCCCCCAGAGAGATCGTCCCATCCCCCCCAGAGAGATCGTCCCATCCCCCCCCCAGAGAGATCGTCCCATCCCCCCCCCCAGAGAGATCGTCCCATCCCCCCCCCAGAGAGATCGTCCCACCCCCCCCCAGAGAGATCGTCCCACCCCCCCCAGAGAGATTGTCCCACCCCCCCCCAGAGAGATTGTCCCACCCCCCCCCAGAGAGATCGTCCCACCCCCCCCAGAGAGATCGTCCCACCCCCCCCCAGAGAGATCGTCCCATCCCCCCCCAGAGAGATCGTCCCATCCCCCCCCAGAGAGATCGTCCCATCCCCCCAGAGAGATCGTCCCATCCCCCCCAGAGAGATTGTCCCATCCCCCCCCCCCAGAGAGATTGTCCCATCCCCCCCCAGAGAAATTGTCCCACCCCCCCCAGAGAGATCGTCCCACCCCCCAGAGAGATCGTCCAATCCCCCCCCAGAGAGATCGCCCCATCCCCCCCCCAGAGAGATCGCCCCATCCCCCCCCCAGAGAGATCGTCCAATCCCCCCCCCAGAGAGATCATCCAATCCCCCCCCCAGAGAGATCGTCCAATCCCCCCCCAGAGAGATCGTCCTATCCCCCCCCAGAGAGATCGTCCTATCCCCCCCAGAGAGATCGTCCCATCCCCCCCAGAGAGATCGTCCCATCCCCCCCCAGAGAGATCGTCCCATCCCCCCCCCGAGAAATCGTCCCACCCCCCCGAGAGATCGTCCCATTCCCCCCCAGAGAGATCGTCCCATTCCCCCCAGAGAGATTGTCCCACCCCCCCAGAGAGATCGTCCCATCCCCCCGCAAGAGAGATCGTCCCACCCCCCCCAGAGAGATCGTCCCATCCCCCCCCAGAGAGATCGTCCCATCCCCCCCCAGAGAGATCGTCCCATCCCCCCCAGAGAAATCGTCCAATCCCCCCCCAGAGAAATCCCCCCCCCCAGAGAGATCGTCCAATCCCCCCCCCCCAGAGAGATCGTCCAATCCCCCCCCAGAGAGATCGTCCAATCCCCCCCCAGAGAGATCGTCCAATCCCCCCCCCCCAGAGAGATCGTCCAATCCCCCCCAGAGAGATCGTCCAATCCCCCCCAGAGAGATCGTCCAATCCCCCCCAGAGAGATCGCCCCATCCCCCCAGAGAGATCGCCCCCCCCCGAGAGATTGTCCCATCCCCCCCAGAGAGATCGTCCAATCCCCCCCCAGAGAGATCGTCCAATCCCCCCCCAGAGAGATCGTCCAATCCCCCCCCCCAGAGAGATCGTCCAATCCCCCCCCAGAGAGATCGTCCAATCCCCCCCTCCAGAGAGATCGTCCAATCCCCCCCAGAGAGATCGTCCAATCCCCCCCTCCAGAGAGATCGTCCAATCCCCCCCCCCAGAGAGATCGTCCAATCCCCCCCCCCAGAGAGATCGTCCAATCCCCCCCCCAGAGAGATCGTCCAATCCCCCCCCAGAGAGATCGTCCAATCCCCCCCCCAGAGAGATCGTCCAATCCCCCCCCCAGAGAGATCGTCCAATCCCCCCCCCAGAGAGATCGTCCAATCCCCCCCCAGAGAGATCGTCCAATCCCCCCCCCAGAGAGATCGTCCAACCCCCCCCCCCAGAGAGATCGTCCAATCCCCTCCCCCAGAGAGATCGTCCAATCCCCCCCCCAGAGAGATCGTCCAATCCCCCCCCCAGAGAGATCGTCCAATCCCCTCCCCAGAGAGATCGTCCAATCCCCCCCCAGAGAAATCGTCCAATCCCCCCCCCAGAGAGATCGTCCAATCCCCCCCCAGAGAGATCGTCCCACCCCCCCAGAGAGATCGTCCCATCCCCCCCCCAGAGAGATCGTCCCATCCCCCCCCAGAGAGATTGTCCAATCCCCCCCCCAGAGATCGTCCAATCCCCCCCCCAGAGAGATCGTCCAATCCCCCCCCCAGAGAGATCGTCCAATCCCCCCCCCAGAGAGATCGTCCCATCCCCCCCCCCAGAGAGATCGTCCAATCCCCCCCCAGAGAGATTGTCCAATCCCCCCCCCAGAGATCGTCCAATCCCCCCCCCAGAGAGATCGTCCAATCCCCCCCCCAGAGAGATCGCCCCATCCCCCCCCAGAGAGATCGCCCCATCCCCCCCCCCCCGAGAGATCGTCCAATCCCCCCCCAGAGAGATCGTCCAATCCCCCCCCCAGAGAGATCGTCCAATCCCCCCCCCAGAGAGATCGTCCAATCCCCCCCCCAGAGAGATCGTCCAATCCCCCCCCCAGAGAGATCGTCCAATCCCCCCCCCAGAGAGATCGTCCCATCCCCCCCCAGAGAGATCGTCCAATCCCCCCCCCCCAGAGAGATCGTCCAATCCCCCCCCAGAGAGATCGTCCAATCCCCCCCCCAGAGAGATCGTCCAATCCCCCCCCCAGAGAGATCGTCCAATCCCCCCCCCCAGAGAGATCGTCCAATCCCCCCCCCAGAGAGATCGTCCAATCCCCCCCAGAGAGATCGTCCAATCCCCCCCAGAGAGATCGTCCAATCCCCCCCCAGAGAGATCGTCCAATCCCCCCCCTCCCAGAGAGATCGTCCAATCCCCCCCAGAGAGATCGTCCAATCCCCCCCCAGAGAGATCGTCCAATCCCCCCCCCAGAGAGATCGTCCAATCCCCCCCCAGAGAGATCGTCCAATCCCCCCCCCAGAGAGATCGTCCAATCCCCCCCCCCAGAGAGATCGTCCAATCCCCCCCCCCAGAGAGATCGTCCAATCCCCCCCCCCAGAGAGATCGTCCAATCCCCCCCCCAGAGAGATCGTCCAATCCCCCCCCCAGAGAGATCGTCCAATCCCCCCCCCAGAGAGATCGTCCAATCCCCCCCCCCCAGAGAGATCATCCCATCCCCCCCCCCCCAGAGAGATCGTCCAATCCCCGTTCAGAGAGCATCCAATCAGGAGATCACATGGAAAGGTCGGTGGGCTCCTCCTGTGTAGAGGCATGTCTCCGCCCACCACCCAACACCGACATGCTCCGAATAATACACGAATAGAGGCCATAAAATCTCTATCCAATCCCTGAATAGAGGCCATCCAATCTCATCCAATCCCTGAATAGAGGCCATCCAATCTCCATCCAATCCCTGAATAAAGGCCATCCAATCTCCATCCAATCCCTGAATAGAGGCCATCCAATCTCCATCCAATCCCTGAATAGAGGCCATCCAATCTCCATCCAATCCCTGAATAGAGGCCATCTACTCTCCATCCAATCCCTGAATAGAGGCCATCCACTCTCCATCCAATCCCTGAATAGAGGCCATCCAATCTCCATCCAATCCCTGAATAGAGGCCATCCAATCTCCATCCAATCCCTGAATAGAAGCCATCCAATCTCCATCCAATCCCTGAATAGAGGCCATCCAATCTCCATCCAATCCCTGAATAGAGGCCATCTACTCTCCATCCAATCCCTGAATAGAGGCCATCCAATCTCCATCCAATCCCTGAATAGAGGCCATCCAATCTCCATCCAATCCCTGAATAGAGGCCATCCAATCTCCATCCAATCCCTGAATAGAGGCCATCCAATCTCCATCCAATCCCTGAATAGAGGCCATCCAATCTCCATCCAATCCCTGAATAGAGGCCATCTACTCTCCATCCAATCCCTGAATAGAGGCCATCTACTCTCCATCCAATCCCTGAATAGAGGCCATCCAATCTCCATCCAATCCCTGAATAGAGGCCATCCAATCTCCATCCAATCCCTGAATAGAGGCCATCCAATCTCCATCCAATCCCTGAATAGAGGCCATCCAATCTCCATCCAATCCCTGAATAGAGGCCATCCAATCTCCATCCAATCCCTGAATAGAGGCCATCCAATCTCCATCCAATCCCTGAATAGAAGCCATCCAATCCCTGAATAGAGGCCATCCAATCCCTGAATAGAGGCCATCCAATCCCTGAATAGAGGCCATCCAATCCCTGAATAGAGGCCATCCAATCCCTGAATAGAGGCCATCCAATCCCTGAATAGAGGCCATCCAATCTCCATCCAATCCCTGAATAGAGGCCATCCAATCCCTGAATAGAGGCCATCCAATCTCCATCTAATCCCTGAATAGAGGCCATCCAATCTCCATCCAATCCCTGAATAGAGGCCATCCAATCTCCATCCAATCCCTGAATAGAGGCCATCCAATCCCTGAATAGAGGCCATCCAATCTCCATCCAATCCCCGAATAGAGGCCATCCAATCTCCATCCAATCCCCGAATAGAGGCCATCAAATCTCCATCCAATCCCCGAATAGAGGCCATCCAATCTCCATCCGATCCCAGAATAGAGGCCATCCAATCCCAGAATAGAGGCCATCCAATCTCCATCCGATCCCTGAATAGAGGCCATCCAATCTCCATCCAATCCCTGAATAGAGGCCATCCAATCCCTGAATAGAGGCCATCCGATCCCAGAATAGAGGCCATCCAATCCCAGAATAGAGGCCATCCAATCTCCATCCGATCCCAGAATAGAGACCATCCAATCTCCATCCGATCCCAGAATAGAGGCCATCCAATCTCCATCCGATCCCAGAATAGAGACCATCCAATCTCCATCCGATCCCAGAATAGAGGCCATCCAATCTCCATCCAATCCCAGAATAGGGGCCATCCAATCTCCATCCGATCCCAGAATAGAGGCCATCCAATCTCCATCCGATCCCAGAATAGAGGCCATCCAATCTCCATCCGATCCCAGAATAGAGGCCATCCAATCTCCATCCGATCCCAGAATAGAGGCCATCCAATCTCCATCCGATCCCAGAATAGAGGCCATCCAATCTCCATCCGATCCCAGAATAGAGGCCATCCAATCTCCATCCAATCCCAGAATAGAGGCCATCCAATCTCCATCCGATCCCAGAATAGAGGCCATCCAATCTCCATCCGATCCCAGAATAGAGGCCATCCAATCTCCATCCGATCCCAGAATAGAGGCCATCCAATCTCCATCCGATCCCAGAATAGAGGCCATCCAATCTCCATCCGATCCCTGAATAGAGCCCATCCAATTCCTGAATAGAGGCCATCCAATCCCCGAATAGAAGCCATCCACTCTCCATCCAATCCCCGAATAGAGGCCATCCAATCTCCATCCAATCCCAAAATAGAGGCCATCCAATCTCCATCCAATCCCTGAATAGAAGCCATCCAATCCCCGAAAAGAGGCCATCCAATCTCCATCCAATCCCTGAATAGAGGCCATCCAATCCCTGAATAGAGGCCATCCAATCTCCATCCAATCCCTGAATAGAGGCCATCTACTCTCCATCCAATCCCTAAATAGAGGCCATCTAATCTCCATCCAATCCCTGAATAGAGGCCATCCAATCTCTGAATAGAGGCCATCCAATCTCTGAATAGAGGCCATACAATCCCTGAATAGAGGCCATCCAATCCCTGAATAGAGGCCATCCAATCCCTGAATAGAGGCCATCCAATCCCTGAATAGAGGCCATCCAATCTCCATCCAATCCCTGAATAGAGGCCATCCAATCTCATCCAATCCCTGAATAGAGGCCATCCAATCTCCATCCAATCCCTGAATAGAGGCCATCCAATCTCCATCCAATCCCTGAATAGAGGCCATCCAATCTCCATCCGATCCCAGAATAGAGGCCATCCAATCTCCATCCGATCCCAGAATAGAGGCCATCCAATCTCCATCCGATCCCTGAATAGAGCCCATCCAATTCCTGAATAGAGGCCATCCAATCCCCGAATAGAAGCCATCCACTCTCCATCCAATCCCCGAATAGAGGCCATCCAATCTCCATCCAATCCCAAAATAGAGGCCATCCAATCTCCATCCAATCCCTGAATAGAGGCCATCCAATCCCTGAATAGAAGCCATCCAATCCCCGAAAAGAGGCCATCCAATCTCCATCCAATCCCTGAATAGAGGCCATCCAATCCCTGAATAGAGGCCATCCACTCTCCATCCAATCCCCGAATAGAGGCCATCCAATCTCCATCCAATCCCAAAATAGAGGCCATCCAATCTCCATCCAATCCCTGAATAGAAGCCATCCAATCCCCGAAAAGAGGCCATCCAATCTCCATCCAATCCCTGAATAGAGGCCATCCAATCCCTGAATAGAGGCCATCCAATCTCCATCCAATCCCTGAATAGAGGCCATCTACTCTCCATCCAATCCCTAAATAGAGGCCATCCAATCTCCATCCAATCCCTGAATAGAGGCCATCCAATCTCCATCCAATCTCTGAATAGAGGCCATCCAATCTCCATCCAATCTCTGAATAGAGGCCATCCAATCTCCATCCAATCTCTGAATAGAGGCCATCCAATCTCTGAATAGAGGCCATCCAATCTCTGAATAGAGGCCATCCAATCCCTGAATAGAGGCCATCCAATCCCTGAATAGAGGCCATCCAATCTCCATCCAATCCCTGAATAGAGGCCATCCAATCTCATCCAATCCCTGAATAGAGGCCATCCAATCTCCATCCAATCCCTGAATAGAGGCCATCCAATCTCCATCCAATCCCTGAATAGAGGCCATCCAATCCCCGAATAGAGGCCATCCAATCTCCATCCAATCCCTGAATAGAGGCCATCCAATCCCCGAATAGAGGCCATCCAATCTCCATCCAATTCCTGAATAGAGACCATCTACTCTCCATCCAATCCCTAAATAGAGGCCATCCAATCCCTGAATAGAGGCCATACACTCTCCATCCAATCCCTGAATAGAAGCCATCCAATCCCCGAATAGAGGCCATCTACTCTCCATCCAATCCCTGAATAGAGGCCATCTACTCTCCATCCAATCCCTGAATAGAAGCCATCCAATCTCCATCCAATCCCCGAATAGAGGCCATCCAATCTCCATCCAATCCCTGAATAGAGGCCATCCAATCCCTGAATAGAAGCCATCCAATCTCCATCCAATCCCTGAATAGAGGCCATCCAATCTCCATCCAATCCCCGAATAGAGGCCATCTACTCTCCATCCAATCCCTGAATAGAGGCCATCCAATCCCCGAATAGAGGCCATCCAATCTCCATCCAATCCCTGAATAGAGGCCATCCAATCCCTGAATAGAGGCCATCCCATCTCTATTCAATCCCTGAATAGAGGCCATCCAATCCCTGAATAGAGGCCATCCAATCTCCATCCAATCCCTGAATAGAAGCCATCCAATCCCTGAATAGAGGCCATCCAATCCCTGAATAGAGGCCATCCAATCTCCATCCAATCCCTGAATAGAAGCCATCCAATCCCTGAATAGAGGCCATCCAATCCCTGAATAGAGGCCATCCAATCTCCATCCAATCCCTGAATAGAAGCCATCCAATCCCTGAATAGAGGCCATCCAATCTCCATCCAATCCCCGAATAGAGGCCATCCAATCTCCATCCAATCCCTGAATAGAGGCCATCCAATCCCTGAATAGAGGCCATCCAATCTCCATCCAATCCCTGAATAGAAGCCATCCAATCCCTGAATAGAGGCCATCCAATCTCCATCCAATCCCTGAATAGAGGCCATCCAATCTCCATTTAATCCCTGAATAGAGGCCATCCAATCTCCATCCAATCCCTGAATAGAGGCCATCCAATCTCCATCCAATCCCTGAATAGAGGCCAGCATCCAATCTCCATCCAATCCCTGAATAGAGGCCATCTACTCTCCATCCAATCCCTGAATAGAAGCCATCCAATCTCCATCCAATCCCTGAATAGAAGCCATCCAATCTACATCCAATCCCCTAATAGAGGCCATCCAATCTCCATCCAATCCCTGAATAGAGGCCATCTACTCTCCATCCAATCCCTGAATAGAGGCCATCCAATCTCCATCCAATCCCTGAATAGAGGCCATCTACTCTCCATCCAATCCCTGAATAGAGGCCATCCAATCTCCATCCAATCCCTGAATAGAGGCCATCCAATCTCCATCCAATCCCCGAATAGAGGCCATCCAATCTCCATCCAATCCATGAATAGAGGCCATCCAATCCCTGAATAGAGGCCATCCAATCTCCATCCAATCCCTGAATAGAAGCCATCCAATCCCTGAATAGAGGCCATCCAATCTCCATCCAATCCCTGAATAGAGGCCATCCAATCTCCATTTAATCCCTGAATAGAGGCCATCCAATCTCCATCCAATCCCTGAATAGCCATCCAATCTCCATCCAATCCCTGAATAGAGGCCAGCATCCAATCTCCATCCAATCCCTGAATAGAGGCCATCTAATCTCCATCCAATCCCTGAATAGAAGCCATCCAATCTCCATCCAATCCCTGAATAGAGCCATCTAATCTCCATCCAATCCCTGAATAGAGGCAGCATCCAATCTCCATCCAATCCCTGAATAGAGGCCATCTACTCTCCATCCAATCCCTGAATAGAGGCCATCCAATCTCCATCCAATCCCTGAATAGAGGCCATCTACTCTCCATCCAATCCCCTGAATAGAGGCCATCCAATCTCCATCCAATCCCTGAATAGAGGCCATCTACTCTCCATCCAATCCCTGAATAGAGGCCATCCAATCTCCATCCAATCCCTGAATAGAGGCCATCTACTCTCCATCCAATCCCTGAATAGAGGCCATCCAATCTCCATCCAATCCCTGAATAGAGGCCATCTAATCTCCATCCAATCCCTGAATAGAGGCCATCTACTCTCCATCCAATCCCTGAATAGAGGCCATCCAATCTCCATCCAATCCCTGAATAGAGGCCATCCAATCTCCATCCAATCCCTGAATAGAGGCCATCTACTCTCCATCCAATCCCTGAATAGAGGCCATCTACTCTCCATCCAATCCCTGAATAGAGGCCATCCAATCTCCATCCAATCCCTGAATAGAGGCCATCCAATCTCCATCCAATCCCTGAATAGAGGCCATCTACTCTCCATCCAATCCCTGAATAGAGGCCATCTACTCTCCATCCAATCCCTGAATAGAGGCCATCCAATCTCCATCCAATCCCTGAATAGAGGCCATCTACTCTCCATCCAATCCCCGAATAGAGGCCATCCAATCTCCATCCAATCCCTGAATAGAGGCCATCCAATCCCTGAATAGAGGCCATCCAATCTCCATCCAATCCCTGAATAGAGGCCATCCAATCTCCATCCAATCCCTGAATAGAGGCCATCCAATCTCCATCCAATCCATGAATAGAAGCCATCCAATCTCCATCCAGTCCCCGAATAGAGGCCATCCAATCTCCATCCAATCCCTGAATAGAGGCCATCCAATCTCCATCCAATCCCTGAATAGAGGCCATCCAATCTCCATCCAATCCCTGAATAGAGGCCATCCAATCCCTGAATAGAGGCCATCCAATCTCCATCCAATCCCTGAATAGAGGCCATCCAATCCCCGAATAGAGGCCATCCAATCTCCATCCAATCCCTGAATAGAGGCCATCCAATCTCCATCCAATCCATGAATAGAAGCCATCCAATCTCCATCCAGTCCCCGAATAGAGGCCATCCAATCTCCATCCAATCCCTGAATAGAGGCCATCCAATCTCCATCCAATCCCTGAATAGAGGCCATCCAATCTCCATCCAATCCCTGAATAGAAGCCATCCAATCTCCATCCAATCCATGAATAGAGGCCATCCACTCTCCATCCAATCCCTGAATAGAGGCCATCCAATCCCCGAATAGAGGCCATCCAATCCCCGAATAGAGGCCATCCAATCCCCGAATAGAGGCCATCCAATCCCCGAATAGAGGCCATCCAATCCCTGAAAAGAGGCCATCCAATCTCCATCCAATCCCTGTATAGAGGCCGTGCAATCTCCATCCAATCCCTGAATAGAAGCCATCCACTCTCCATCCAATCCCTGAATAGAGGCCATCCAATCCCCGAATAGAAGCCATCCAATCCCCGAATAGAAGCCATCCAATCCCCGAATAGAGGCCATCCAATCCCCGAATAGAGGCCATCCAATCCCCGAATAGAGGCCATCCAATCCCTGAATAGAGGCCATCCAATCTCCATCCAATCCCTGTATAGAGGCCGTCCAATCTCCATCCAATCCCTGAATAGAAGCCATCCAATCTCCATCCAATCCCTGAATAGAGGCCATCCAATCTCCATCCAATCCCTGTATAGAGGCCGTCCAATCTCCATCCAATCCCTGAATAGAAGCCATCCAATCTCCATCCAATCCCTGAATAGAGGCCATCTACTCTCCATCCAATCCCTGAATAGAGGCCATCTAATCTCCATCCAATCCCTGAATAGAGGCCATCTACTCTCCATCCAATCCCTGAATAGAGGCCATCCAATCTCAATCCAATCCCTGAATAGATGCCATCCAATCTCCATCCAATCCCTGAATAGAGGCCATCTACTCTCCATCCAATCCCTGAATAGAAGCCATCCAATCCCTGAATAGAGGCCATCCAATCCCTGAATAGAGGCCATCCAATCCCTGAATAGAGGCCATCCAATCTCCATCCAATCCCTGAATAGAGGCCATCCAATCCCTGAATAGAAGCCATCCAATCCCTGAATAGAGGCCATCCAATCTCCATCCAATCCCCGAATAGAGGCCATCCAATCTCCATCCAATCCCCGAATAGAGGCCATCCAATCCCTGAATAGAGGCCATCCAATCTCCATCCAATCCCTGAATAGAGGCCATCCAATCCCTGAATAGAGGCCATCCAATCTCCATCCAATCCCTGAATAGAAGCCATCCAATCCCTGAATAGAGGCCATCCAATCTCCATCCAATCCCCGAATAGAGGCCATCCAATCTCCATCCAATCCCTGAATAGAAGCCATCCAATCCCTGAATAGAGGCCATCCAATCTCCATCCAATCCCTGAATAGAGGCCATCCAATCTCCATCCAATCCCTGAATAGAGGCCATCCAATCTCCATCCAATCCCTGAATAGAGGCCATCCAATCTCCATCCAATCCCTGAATAGAAGCTATCCAATCTACATCCAATCCCCGAATAGAGGCCATCTACTCTCCATCCAATCCCTGAATAGAAGCCATCCAATCTCCATCCAATCCCTGAATAGAGGCCATCCAATCCCTGAATAGAGGCCATCCAATCTCCATCCAATCCCTGAATAGAGGCCATCCAATCTCCATCCAATCCCCGAATAGAGGCCATCCAATCTCTGAATAGAGGCCATCCAATCTCCATCCAATCCCTGAATAGAGGCCATCCAATCTCCATCCAATCCCTGAATAGAGGCCATCCAATCTCCATCCAATCCATGAATAGAAGCCATCCAATCTCCATCCAGTCCCCGAATAGAGGCCATCCAATCTCCATCCAATCCCTGAATAGAGGCCATCCAATCTCCATCCAATCCCTGAATAGAGGCCATCCAATCTCCATCCAATCCCTGAATAGAGGCCATCCAATCCCTGAATAGAGGCCATCCAATCTCCATCCAATCCCTGTATAGAGGCCATCCAATCCCCGAATAGAGGCCATCCAATCTCCATCCAATCCCTGAATAGAGGCCATCCAATCTCCATCCAATCCATGGATAGAAGCCATCCAATCTCCATCCAGTCCCCGAATAGAGGCCATCCAATCTCCATCCAATCCCTGAATAGAGGCCATCCAATCTCCATCCAATCCCTGAATAGAGGCCATCCAATCTCCATCCAATCCCTGAATAGAAGCCATCCAATCTCCATCCAATCCATGAATAGAGGCCATCCAATCTCCATCCAATCCCTGAATAGAAGCCATCCAATCTCCATCCAATCCCTGAATAGAGGCCATCCACTCTCCATCCAATCCCTGAATAGAGGCCATCCAATCCCCGAATAGAGGCCATCCAATCCCCGAATAGAGGCCATCCAATCCCCGAATAGAGGCCATCCAATCCCCGAATAGAGGCCATCCAATCCCTGAATAGAGGCCATCCAATCTCCATCCAATCCCTGAATAGAAGCCATCCACTCTCCATCCAATCCCTGAATAGAGGCCATCCAATCCCCGAATAGAAGCCATCCAATCCCCGAATAGAAGCCATCCAATCCCCGAATAGAAGCCATCCAATCCCCGAATAGAAGCCATCCAATCCCCGAATAGAGGCCATCCAATCCCCGAATAGAGGCCATCCAATCCCTGAATAGAGGCCATCCAATCTCCATCCAATCCCTGTATAGAGGCCGTCCAATCTCCATCCAATCCCTGAATAGAAGCCATCCAATCTCCATCCAATCCCTGAATAGAGGCCATCCAATCTCCATCCAATCCCTGTATAGAGGCCGTCCAATCTCCATCCAATCCCTGAATAGAAGCCATCCAATCTCCATCCAATCCCTGAATAGAGGCCATCTACTCTCCATCCAATCCCTGAATAGAGGCCATCTAATCTCCATCCAGTCCCTGAATAGAGGCCATCTACTCTCCATCCAATCCCTGAATAGAGGCCATCCAATCTCCATCCAATCCCTGAATAGAGGCCATCCAATCTCCATCCAATCCCTGAATAGAGGCCATCCAATCTCCATCCAATCCCTGAATAGAGGCCATCTACTCTCCATCCAATCCCTGAATAGAAGCCATCCAATCCCTGAATAGAGGCCATCCAATCCCTGAATAGAGGCCATCCAATCCCTGAATAGAGGCCATCCAATCTCCATCCAATCCCTGAATAGAGGCCATCCAATCCCTGAATAGAAGCCATCCAATCCCTGAATAGAGGCCATCCAATCTCCATCCAATCCCCGAATAGAGGCCATCCAATCTCCATCCAATCCCCGAATAGAGGCCATCCAATCCCTGAATAGAGGCCATCCAATCTCCATCCAATCCCTGAATAGAGGCCATCCAATCCCTGAATAGAGGCCATCCAATCTCCATCCAATCCCTGAATAGAAGCCATCCAATCCCTGAATAGAGGCCATCCAATCTCCATCCAATCCCCGAATAGAGGCCATCCAATCTCCATCCAATCCCTGAATAGAAGCCATCCAATCCCTGAATAGAGGCCATCCAATCTCCATCCAATCCCTGAATAGAGGCCATCCAATCTCCATTTAATCCCTGAATAGATTCCATCCAATCTCCATCCAATCCCTGAATAGAGGCCATCCAATCTCCATCCAATCCCTGAATAGAGGCCATCCAATCTCCATCCAATCCCTGAATAGAGGCCATCCAATCTCCATCCAATCCCTGAATAGAAGCTATCCAATCTACATCCAATCCCCGAATAGAGGCCATCTACTCTCCATCCAATCCCTGAATAGAAGCCATCCAATCTCCATCCAATCCCTGAATAGAGGCCATCCAATCTCCATCCAATCCCTGAATAGAGGCCATCCAATCTCCATCCAATCCCTGAATAGAAGCCATCCAATCTCCATCCGATCCCTGAATAGAGGCCATCCAATCTCCATCCAATCCCTGAATAGAGGCCATCCAATCTCCATCCAATCCCCGAATAGAGGCCATCTACTCTCCATCCAATCCCTGATCAGAGGCCATCCAATCTCCATATGAATAGAAGCCATCCAATCTCCATCCAGTCCCCGAATAGAGGCCATCCACTCTCCATCCAATCCCTGAATAGAGGCCATCCAATCCCCGAATAGAAGCCATCCAATCCCCGAATAGAGGCCATCCAATCCCCGAATAGAGGCCATCCAATCCCCGAATAGAGGCCATCCAATCCCTGAATAGAGGCCATCCAATCTCCATCCAATCCCTGTATAGAGGCCGTCCAATCTCCATCCAATTCCTGAATAGAAGCCATCCAATCTCCATCCAATCCCTGAATAGAAGCCATCCAATCTACATCCAATCCCCGAATAGAGGCCATCTACTCTCCATCCAATCCCTGAATTGAGGCCATCTACTCTCCATCCAATCCCTGAATAGAGGCCATCTACTCTCCATCCAATCCCTGAATAGAGGCCATCCAATCTCCATTCAATCCCTGAATATAGGCCATCCAATCTCCATCCAATCCCTGAATAGAGGCCATCTACTCTCCATCCAATCCCTGAATAGAGGCCATCCAATCTCCATCCAATCCCTGAATAGAGGCCATCCAATCTCTGAATAGAGGCCATCCAATCTCCATCCAATCCCTGAATAGAGGCCATCCAATCCCTGAATAGAGGCCATCCAATCTCCATCCAATCCCCGAATAGAGGCCATCCAATCTGCATCCAATCCCTGAATAGAGGCCATCCAATCGTCTAATCTCTAGTACACATAATGAGTATATCCAATGTTTTCAGAGCGATTGTCTGATAATAAGTACACAACTCTCCAGAGCCAATCAGTGCAGAGAGAGAGAAATCATCTCCACCAATCATTAGTAAGACCTCATCTGGAATATGCAGTTCAGTTTTGGGCTCCAGTTCTCAGAAAGGATATCAGGGAACTGGAGAAAGTGCAGAGAAGAGCAACCAAACTGATCACAGGCATGGAGGAGATCACCATGTATAATACATAAGGGGGGATATGATCTCCATGTATAAATACATAAGGGGGGGATATGCTCTCCATGTATAATACATAGGGGGGGATATGATCTCCATGTATAAATACATAAGGGGGGGATATGATCTCCATGTATAAATATATATGGGGGGGATATGATCACCATGTATAAATATATAAGTGGGGATATGATCTCCATGTATAAATACATAAGGGGGGATATGATCTCCATGTATAATACATAAGGGGGGGATATGATCTCCATCTATAAATACATAAGGGGGGATATGATCTCCATGTATAATACATAAGGGGGGGATATGATCTCCATCTATAAATACATAAGGGGGGATATGATCTCCATGTATAAATACATAAGGGGGATATGATCTCCATGTATAAATACATAAGGGGGGATATGATCTCCATGTATAAATACATAAGGGGGGATATGATCTCCATGTATAAATACATAAGGGGGGGATATGATCTCCATGTATAAATACATAAGGGGGGATATGATCTCCATGTATAAATACATAAGGGGGGATATGATCTCCATGTATAAATATATATGGGGGGATATGATCACCATGTATAAATATATAAGGGGGGATATGATCTCCATGTATAAATACATAAGGGGGGGATATGATCTCCATGTATAAATATATATGGGGGGGATATGATCACCATGTATAAATATATAAGGGGGGATATGATCTCCATGTATAAATACATAAGGGGGGGATATGATCTCCATGTATAAATACATAAGGGGGGGATATGATCTCCATGTATAAATATATATGGGGGGGATATGATCTCCATGTATAAATACATAAGGGGGGATATGATCTCTATGTATAATACATAAGGGGGGGATATGATCTCCATCTATAAATACATAAGGGGGGGATATGATCTCCATGTATAAATACATAAGGGGGGGATATGATCTCCATGTATAAATATATATGGGGGGGGGATATGATCTCCATGTATAAATACATAAGGGGGATATGATCTCCATGTATAAATACATAAGGGGGGGATATGATCTCCATGTATAAATACATAAGGGGGGGATATGATCTCCATGTATAAATATATATGGGGGGGGATATGATCTCCATGTATAAATACATAAGGGGGATATGATCTCTATGTATAATACATAAGGGGGGGATATGATCTCCATCTATAAATACATAAGGGGGGATATGATCACCATGTATAAATACATAAGGGGGGGATATGATCTCCATCTATAAATACATAAGGGGGGATATGATCTCTATGTATAAATACATAAGGGGGGATATGATCTCCATCTATAAATACATAAGGGGGGGATATGATCTCCATGTATAAATACATAAGGGGGGGATATGATCTCCATGTATAAATACATAAGGGGGGGATATGATCTCCATGTATAAATACATAAGGGGGGGATATGATCTCCATGTATAAATATATATGGGGGGGGATATGATCTCCATGTATAAATACATAAGGGGGGATATGATCTCCATGTATAAATACATAAGGGGGGATATGATCTCCATGTATAAATACATAAGGGGGGGATATGATCTCCATGTATAAATATATATGGGGGGGGATATGATCTCCATGTATAAATACATAAGGGGGGATATGATCTCTATGTATAATACATAAGGGGGGGATATGATCTCCATCTATAAATACATAAGGGGGGATATGATCTCCATCTATAAATACATAAGGGGGGATATGATCTCTATGTATAAATACATAAGGGGGGATATGATCTCCATGTATAAATACATAAGGGGGAATATGATCTCCATGTATAAATACATAAGGGGGATATGATCTCTATGTATAAATACATAAGGGGGATATGATCTCTATGTATAAATACATAAGGGGGATATGATCTCTATGTATAAATACATAAGGGGGGATATGATCTTCATGTATAAATACATAAGGGGGGATATGATCACCATGTATAAATACATAAGGGGGGGATATGATCTCCAGGTATAAATACATAAGGGGGATATGATCTCCATGTATAAATACATAAGGGGGATATGATCTCCATGTATAAATATATAAGGGGTCCATATAGTGAACTTGGTGTTGAGTCGATCACTTTATGATCATCACAGAGGACAAGGGGGGTCTCTTTACATCTGGAGGAAAAGCGATTTCATCTCCAAATATGGAAAGGTTTCTTCTCAGTAAGAGGTGTGATAATGTGGAATATTCTCCCTCCAGAGGTGGATCTGACCAGATCAGTAGATTTCTATAAGAAAGGTCTGGATCCTTCCCTTAATGTACAGAATAGAATTGGGTGACATTTAGGGTTGTCCCGATACCACTTTTTTAGGACCGAGTACAAGTACCGATACTTTTTTTCAAGTACTCGCCGATACCGATTACCGATACTTTTTTTTTAATGTCACGTGACAGTTTTTTTTTTTTTTTTTTTTTTAACAATGCTTTCTTTTTTTTCGGGGGGGGGGGGGTGAACGGTGTCTGTGTGTTTTTTTTTTTATTTACAATTTTTATTTTTTACAATAATAATTTTTTTTATTCATTTTTGCAATATGTTTTTTTTTTTTTTTTAAATCAGCCCTGTTGGGGGGCTTTGGTGAGATATCAGGGGTCTTAACAGACCTCTGATATCTCCCCCTTGAGACAGAGAAAGAGACCGAGGATAGAGATTCCCCAGTCCCTTTCTCTGCAGCCTCAGCTGCACTGAGAATGAATGGAGAGAAGACAGCGGCTCCTCTCCATTCATAAACTGACACATCGTAATCACAGGAGATTACAATGTATCAGTTATATGAATGGACAGAGTCAGCTGACTCTGTCCATTCACAAAGGAAGGAGGAGGGGGACGGCGGACCGGAGGGGACAGCGGAGAGGCAGAGGAACGGAGGAATGGAACGGAGGGGGACAGATAAGGAGAGGGGGACAGAGGAACGGAACGAAGGGAGACAGAGGAGAGGGGGACAGAGGTACGGAACGGAGGGAGACAGAGGAGAGGGGGACAGAGGAACGGAACGAAGGGAGACAGAGGAGAGGGGGACAGAGGAACGGAACGGAGGGGGACAGATAAGGAGAGGGGGACAGAGGAACGGAACGGAGGGGACAGCGGAGAGGCAGAGGAACGGAGGAACGGAACGGAGGGAGACAGAGGAGAGGGGGACAGAGGAACGGAACGGAGGGGGACAGAGGAGAGGGGGACAGAGGAACGGAACGGAGGGGGACAGAGGAGAGGGGGACAGAGGAACGGAACGGGAGGGGGACAGATAAGGAGAGGGGGACAGAGGAACGGAACGGAGGGGACAGCGGAGAGGCAGAGGAACGGAGGAACGGAACGGAGGGGGACAGAGGAGAGGGGGACAGAGGAACGGAACGGAGGGGACAGCGGAGAGGCAGAGGAACGGAGGAACGGAACGGAGGGGACAGCGGAGAGGCAGAGGAACGGAGGAATGGAACGGAGGGGGACAGATAAGGAGAGGGGGACGGAGGAACGGAACGGAGGAACGGACCGGAGGGGACAGCGGAGAGGCAGAGGAACGGAGGAACGGAACAGAGGGGGACAGATAAGGAGAGGGGGACGGAGGAACGGAACGGAGGAACGGAACGGAGGGGACAGCGGAGAGGCAGAGGAACGGAGGAACGGAACGGAGGGGGACAGATAAGGAGAGGGGGAAGAGGAACGGAACGGAGGGGGACAGATAAGGAGAGGGGGACAGAGGAACGGAACGGAGGGGACAGCGGAGAGGCAGAGGAACGGAGGAACGGAACGGAGGGGGACAGATAAGGAGAGGGGGACAGAGGAACGGAACGGAGGGGGACAGATAAGGAGAGGGGGACAGAGGAACGGAACGGAGGGAGACAGAGGAGAGGGGGACAGAGGAACGGAGGGAGACAGAGGAGAGGGGGACAGAGGAACGGAGGGAGACAGAGGAGAGGGGGACAGAGGAACAGAGGGGGCATGGAGAAGGATGCAGTGACAGTCAGCGGTGATCGCGTGGGGAAGTTACAAGCACCGATCACCGCTGTATGTCACTGAAAGCCGCGGGGGTGAAGCTAGTAACTCCCCCACACGCCGATCACCGCTGACTGTCATAGTATCGGCGGAAGCATCGGGAGCATTTGCCCGAGTACAAGTACTTGGGCAAATGCTCGGTATCGGTGCCGATACCGATACTAGTATCGGTATCGGGACAACCCTAGTGACATTTATAGGGAAAGGTGATCAGGGAAAATCCGATCGCCTTTTCGGGGGATCCGGAAGGAATTTTTCCCCTGCTTTTCTGGGGGTTTCACCTTCCTCTGGATCAACTGTGGGTGAAGGATTGTGTATATAAGACTATATATGTGTATATATTTTATTTGTTGGATTGGATGGTCTTTTTTCAGGCAGACTAACTCTGTAATAATATAACTGCAGTTCCTGTAAAATTCTCCGAAGTGACAAACATGAAAATCTTTCTCTTAAAGCAGAGCTCCGCCCAAAAGGGGAAGTTTCACTTATTCACACCCTCCTCCCCAGTGCCACATTTTGGGGGGGGTGGGGGGTTGACAGGTCACAGCCCTCCAGTAACGTGTCTCCTTCATATGATGTCATAGAGGGATCCGTTCCCGGTCTGTCTCCTCCCACCCTGTGCAGCCCTCCAGTAACGTGTCTCCTTCATATGATGTCATAGAGAGACCCGTTCCCGGTCATTCTCCTCCCACACTGTGCAGCCCTCCAGTAACGTGTCTCCTTCATATGATGTCATAGAGGGATCCTTTCCCGGTCATTCTCCTCCCACCCTGTGCAGCACTCCAGTAACGTGTCTCCTTCATATGATGTCATAGAGGGATCCGTTCCCGGTCTGTCTCCTCCCACCCTGTGCAGCCCTCCAGTAACGTGTCTCCTTCATATGATGTCATAGAGGGATCCGTTCCCGGTCTGTCTCCTCCCACCCTGTGCAGCCCTCCAGTAACGTGTCTCCTTCATATGATGTCATAGAGAGACCGTTCCCGGTCATTCTCCTCCCACACTGTGCAGCCCTCCAGTAACGTGTCTCCTTCATATGATGTCATAGAGGGATCCGTTCCCGGTCATTCTCCTCCCACCCTGTGCAGCCCTCCAGTAACGTGTCTCCTTCATATGATGTCATAGAGGGATCCGTTCCCGGTCTGTCTCCTCCCACCCTGTGCAGCCCTCCAGTAATGTGTCTCCTTCATATAAATACATAAGGGGGATATGATCTCCATGTATAAATACATAAGGGGGGGATATGATCTCCATGTATAAATACATAAGGGGGGGATATGATCTCCATGTATAATACATAAGGGGGGATATGATCTCCATGTATAAATACATAAGGGGGGGATATGATCTCCATGTATAATACATAAGGGGGGGATATGATCTCCATGTATAATACATAAGGGGGGATATGACTGCACAGGGTGGGAGGAGACAGACCGGGAACGGATCCCTCTATGACATCATATGAAGGAGACACATTACTGGAGGGCTGCACAGGGTGGGAGGAGACAGACCGGGAACGGATCCCTCTATGACATCATATGAAGAAGAGACGTTACTGGAGGGCTGCACAGGGTGGGAGGAGACAGACCGGGAACGGATCCCTCTATGACATCATATGAAGAAGAGACGTTACTGGAGGGCTGCACAGGGTGGGAGGAGAAAGACCGGGAACAGATCCCTCTATGACATTATATGATGGAGACACATTACTGGAGGGCTGCACAGGGTGGGAGGAGACAGACCAGGAAAGGATCCCTCTATGACATCATATGAAGGAGACACATTACTGGAGGGCTGCGCAGGGTGGGAGGGGAAAGACCGGGAACGGATCCCTCTATGACATCATATGAAGGAGACACATTACTGGAGGGCTGCGCAGGGTGGGAGGAGACAGACCGGGAACGGATCCCTCTATGACATCATATGAAGGAGACACATTACTGGAGGGCTGCACAGGGTGGGAGGAGACAGACCAGGAAAGGATCCCTCTATGACATCATATGAAGGAGACACATTACTGGAGGGCTGCGCAGGGTGGGAGGGGAAAGACCGGGAACGGATCCCTCTATGACATCATATGAAGGAGACACATTACTGGAGGGCTGCGCAGGGTGGGAGGAGACAGACCGGGAACGGATCCCTCTATGACATCATATGAAGGAGACACATTACTGGAGGGCTGCACAGGGAGGGAGGAGACAGACCAGGAAAGGATCCCTCTATGACATCATATGAAGGAGACACATTACTGGAGGGCTGCGCAGGGTGGGGAGGGGAAAGACCGGGGAACGGATCCCTCTATGACATCATATGAAGGAGACACATTACTGGAGGGCTGCGCAGGGTGGGAGGAGACAGACCGGGAACGGATCCCTCTATGACATCATATGAAGGAGACACATTACTGGAGGGCTGCGCAGGGTGGGAGGAGACAGACCGGGAACGGATCCCTCTATGACATCATATGAAAGAGACACATTACTGGAGGGCTGCGCAGGGTGGGAGGGGAAAGACTGGGAACGGATCCCTCTATGACATCATATGAAGGAGAGACGTTACTGGGGGGCTGCGCAGGGTGGGAGGGGAAAGACCGGGAACGGATCCCTCTATGACATCATATGAAGGAGACACATTACTGGAGGGCTGCGCAGGGTGGGAGGGAAAAGACCGGGAACGGATCCCTCTATGACATCATATGAAAGAGACACATTACTGGAGGGCTGCACAGGGTGGGAGGGGAAAGACCGGGAACGGATCCCTCTATGACATCATATGAAGGAGACACGTTACTGGAGGGCTGCACAGGGTGGGAGGAGAAAGACCGGGAACGGATCCCTCTATGACATCATATGAAGGAGAGACGTTACTGGAGGGCTGCACAGGGTGGGAGGAGACAGACCGGGAACGGATCCCTCTATGACATCATATGAAGAAGAGACGTTACTGGAGGGCTGCACAGGGTGGGAGGAGACAGACCAGGAAAGGATCCCTCTATGACATCATATGAAGGAGACACATTACTGGAGGGCTGCGCAGGGTGGGAGGGGAAAGACCGGGAACGGATCCCTCTATGACATCATATGAAAGAGACACATTACTGGAGGGCTGCACAGGGTGGGGAGGGGAAAGACCGGGAACGGATCCCTCTATGACATCATATGAAGGAGACACGTTACTGGAGGGCTGCACAGGGTGGGAGGAGAAAGACCGGGAACGGATCCCTCTATGACATCATATGAAGGAGAGACGTTACTGGAGGGCTGCACAGGGTGGGAGGAGACAGACCGGGAATGGATCCCTCTATGACATCATATGAAGAAGAGACGTTACTGGAGGGCTGCACAGGGTGGGAGGAGACAGACCAGGAAAGGATCCCTCTATGACATCATATGAAGGAGACACATTACTGGAGGGCTGCACAGGGTGGGAGGAGACAGACCGGGAACGGATCCCTCTATGACATTATATGAAGGAGACACATTACTGGAGGGCTGCGCAGGGTGGGAGGAGACAGACCGGGAACGGATCCCTCTTTGACATCATATGAAGGAGACACATTACTGGAGGGCTGCACAGGGTGGGAGGAGACAGACCCTCCCACCCTGTGCAGCCCTCCAGTAATGTGTCTCCTTCATATGATGTCATAGAGGGATCCGTTCCCGGTCTTTCTCCTCCCACCCTGCGCAGCCCTCCAGTAATGTGTCTCCTTCATATGATGTCATAGAGGGATCCGTTCCCGGTCTGTCTCTGGTGTCAGTATACGGAGGGAAGGTGTCAGTATACGGAGGAATGGTGTCAGTATACGGAGGGAAGGTGTCGGTATACGGAGGGAAGGTGTCTGTATACGGAGGGAAGGTGTCTGTATACGGAGGGAAGGTGTCTGTATACGGAGGGAAGGTGTCTGTATACGGAGGAAGGTGTCGGTATACGGAGGGAAGGTGTCGGTATACGGAGGGACGGTGTCGGTATACGGAGGGAAGGTGTCTGTATACGGAGGGAAGGTGTCTGTATACGGAGGGAAGGTGTCTGTATACGGAGGGAAGGTGTCTGTATACGGAGGGAAGGTGTCGGTATACGGAGGGAAGGTGTCTGTATACGGAGGGAAGGTGTCGGTATACGGAGGGAAGGTGTCTGTATACGGAGGGAAGGTGTCTGTATACGGAGGGAAGGTGTCTGTATACGGAGGGAAGGTGTCGGTATACGGAGGGAAGGTGTCGGTATACGGAGGGAAGGTGTCGGTATACGGAGGGAAGGTGTCGGTATACGGAGGGGAAGGTGTCGGTATACGGAGGGACGGTGTCAGTATACGGAGGGAAGGTGTCGGTATACGGAGGGAAGGTGTCAGTATACGGAGGGAAGGTGTCTGTATACGGAGGGAAGGTGTCTGTATACGGAGGGAAGGTGTCGGTATACGGAGGGAAGGTGTCGGTATACGGAGGGAAGGTGTCGGTATACGGAGGGAAGGTGTCGGTATACGGAGGGAAGGTGTCGGTATACGGAGGGAAGGTGTCGGTATACGGAGGGACGGTGTCTGTATACGGAGGGAAGGTGTCTGTATACGGAGGGAAGGTGTCTGTATACGGAGGGAAGGTGTCAGTATACGGAGGGAAGGTGTCTGTATACGGAGGGAAGGTGTCGGTATACGGAGGGAAGGTGTCGGTATACGGAGGGAAGGTGTCAGTATACGGAGGGAAGGTGTCGGTATACGGAGGGAAGGTGTCTGTATACGGAGGGAAGGTGTCTGTATACGGAGGGAAGGTGTCGGTATACGGAGGGAAGGTGTCGGTATACGGAGGGAAGGTGTCGGTATACGGAGGGAAGGTGTCGGTATACGGAGGGAAGGTGTCTGTATACGGAGGGACGGTGTCGGTATACGGAGGGAAGGTGTCTGTATACGGAGGGAAGGTGTCTGTATACGGAGGGAAGGTGTCTGTATACGGAGGGAAGGTGTCTGTATACGGAGGGAAGGTGTCGGTATACGGAGGGAAGGTGTCTGTATACGGAGGGAAGGTGTCGGTATACGGAGGGAAGGTGTCTGTATACGGAGGGAAGGTGTCTGTATACGGAGGGAAGGTGTCTGTATACGGAGGGAAGGTGTCGGTATACGGAGGGAAGGTGTCGGTATACGGAGGGAAGGTGTCGGTATACGGAGGGGAAGGTGTCGGTATACGGAGGGAAGGTGTCGGTATACGGAGGGAAGGTGTCTGTATACGGAGGGAAGGTGTCTGTATACGGAGGGAAGGTGTCGGTATACGGAGGGAAGGTGTCGGTATACGGAGGGAAGGTGTGTATAGGGGAAGGTGTCTGTATACGGAGGGAAGGTGTCTGGTATACGGAGGGAAGGTGTCGGTATACGGAGGGAAGGTGTCGGTATACGGAGGGAAGGTGTCGGTATACGGAGGGAAGGTGTCGGTATACGGAGGGAAGGTGTCTGTATACGGAGGGAAGGTGTCGGTATACGGAGGGAAGGTGTCAGTATACGGAGGGAAGGTGTCAGTATACGGAGGGAAGGTGTCAGTATACGGAGGGAAGGTGTCTGTATACGGAGGGAAGGTGTCTGTATACGGAGGGAAGGTGTCTGTATACGGAGGGAAGGTGTCGGTATACGGAGGGAAGGTGTCGGTATACGGAGGGAAGGTGTCGGTATACGGAGGGAAGGTGTCTGTATACGGAGGGAAGGTGTCGGTATACGGAGGGAAGGTGTCGGTATACGGAGGGAAGGTGTCAGTATACGGAGGGACGGTGTCTGTATACGGAGGGAAGGTGTCGGTATACGGAGGGAAGGTGTCGGTATACGGAGGGAAGGTGTCGGTATACGGAGGGAAGGTGTCGGTATACGGAGGGAAGTGTCAGTATACGGAGGGGAAGGTGTCAGTATACGGAGGGAAGGTGTCAGTATACGGAAGGAAGGTGTGAGTATACGGAGGGAAGGTGTCTGTATACGGAGGGAAGGTGTCAGTATACGGAGGGAAGGTGTCAGTATACGGAGGGAAGGTGTCAGTATACGGAAGGAAGGTGTGAGTATACGGAGGGAAGGTGTCGGTATACGGAGGGAAGGTGTCGGTATACGGAGGGAAGGTGTCAGTATACGGAAGGAAGGTGTGAGTATACGGAGGGAAGGTGTGAGTATACGGAGGGAAGGTGTCTGTATACGGAGGGAAGGTGTCAGTATACGGAGGGAAGGGGGTATACAGATGGTAATATGAAGGGGGAGGGGTTAATGGTGGGTGTAGTAGACAGAGCGATGGTTCCTGGGATTGGTGTCTCTCTCCTCCCCTCTCCCCTCCCCCTCCTCCCCTCTCCCCTCCCCCTCCTCCCCTCTCCCCTCCCCCTCCTCCTCTCTCCCTCCCCCTCTCCCCTCTCCCCTCCCCCTCCTCCTCTCTCTGTATAGCAGCGGGTTGGGTTCCAGCAGCAGATCTGTCTTCAGTGTAAACACAACAGAGAGGCCTCCGCCAGGATGACGGGCCCCGGTATGTGAGTGTGGGGGGGCCCTGCTGATGGGGGAGGGGGGACAGGGATCTGTGTATAACACCCGGGGACACGGCTCTGCAGAATGACATCATCTGTCCTGTCTATAGTGACATCACTCTGTATATATACAGTATCTGACAAAAGTAAGTACACCCCTCAGTGACATTTGTGTAAATCTTTTCTTCTCTCTTTTCATGTGACAACACTGAAGAAATGACACTTGTCTACAATGTAAAGTAGTGAGTGTACAGCTTGTATAACAGTGTAAATTTGCTGTCCCCTCAAAATAACTCAACACACAGCCATTAATGTCTAAACCGCTGGCAACAAAAGTCAGTACACCCCTAAGTGAAAATCTCCAAATTGGGCCCAAAGTGTCAATATTTTGTGTGGCCACCATTATTTTCCAGCACTGCCTTAACCCTCTTGGGCATGGAGGTCACCAGAGCTTCACAGGTTGTCACTGGAGTCCTCTTCCCCTCCCCCATGATGACATCACAGAGCTGGTGGATGTTAGAGACCTTGCGCTCCTCCACCTTCCGTTTGAGGATGTCCCACAGATGATCAATAGGGTTTAGGTCTGGAGACATGCTTGGCCAGTCCATCACCTTTACCCTCAGCTTCTTTAGCAAGGCAGTGGTGGTCTTGGAGGTGTGTTTGGGGTGGTTATCATGTTGGAATACTGCCCTGCGGTCCAGTCTCTGAAGGGAGGGGATCATGCTCTGCTTCAGTAGGTCACAGTACATGTTGGCATTCATGGTCCCCTCAATGATCTGTAGCCCCCCAGTGCCGGCAGCACTCATGTACCCCCAGACCATGACACTCCCACCACCATGCTTGACTGTAGACAAGACACACTTGTCTTTGTCCTCCTCACCTGGTTGCCCCCACACACGCTTCTCACCATCTGAACCAAATACGTTTATCTTGTTCTCATCAGACCACAGGACATGGTTCGTTCCAATCCATCTCCTTAGTCTGCTTGTCTTCAGCAAACTGTTGTGGTCTTTCTTGTCCATCATCTTTAGAGGAGGCTTCCTTCTGGGATGACAGCCATGCAGACCAATTTGATGCAGTGTGCGGCGTATGGTCTGATCACTGACAGGCTGACCCCCCCACCCCTACAACCTCTGCAGCAATGCTGGCAGCACTCATACGTCTATTTCCCAAAGACAACCTCTGGATATGACGCTGATCACGTGACCTCAACTTCTTTGGTGGACCATGGCGAGGCCTGTTCTGAGTGGAACCTGTCCTGTTATACCGCTGTATGGTCTTGGCCACCGTGCTGCAGATCAGTTTCAGGGTCTTGGCAATCTTCTTATAGCCTAGGCCATCTTTATGTAGAGCAACAATTCTTTATTTCAGATCCTCAGAGAGTTCTTTGCCATGAGGTGCCATGTTGTACTTCCAGTGACCAGTATGAGAGAGTGAGAGCGATAACACCAAATTTAACACACCTGCTCCCCATTCACACCTGAGACCTTGTAACACTAACGAGTCACATGACACCGGGGAGGGAAAATGGCTAATTGGGCCCAATGTGGAGATTTTCACTTAGGGGTGTACTGACTTTTGTTGCCAGCGGTTTAGACATTAATGGCTGTGTGTTGAGTTATTTTGAGGGGACGGCAAATTTACACTGTTATACAAGCTGTACACTCACTACTTTACATTGTAGACAAGTGTCATTTCTTCAGTGTTGTCACATGAAAAGAGAGAAGAAAAGATTTACACAAATGTCACTGAGGGGTGTACTTACTTTTGTCACATACTGAGTATTATTCTATGATGAGGGGTGTACTTACTTTTGTCACACACTGTATGTACATCTGTATTGTCTATAGTGACATCACTCTGTATATGTATATATAATGTGTGTGTAAAATAATGAATTTGGGTGGCAAAAATCTGAAGGCAATCTATAGACTGGGGGGAGAACCTCTGGGGGGATCTAGGATGGAAAAGGACCTGGGGGTCCTAGTAGATAACAGGGGGTTCCCACCATCCCCGCTGTGCCCAATAAGAGGGGTTCCCACCATCCCCGCTGTGCCCAATAAGAGGGGTTCCCACCATCCCCGCTGTGCCCAATAAGAGGGGTTCCCACCATCCCCGCTGTGCCCAATAAGAGGGGTTCCCACCATCCCCGCTGTGCCCAATAAGAGGGGTTCCCACCATCCCCGCTGTGCCCAATAAGAGGGGTTCCCACCATCCCCGCTGTGCCCAATAAGAGGGGTTCCCACCATCCCCGCTGTGCCCAATAAGAGGGGTTCCCACCATCCCCGCTGTGCCCAATAAGAGGGGTTCCCACCATCCCCGCTGTGCCCAATAAGAGGGGTTCCCACCATCCCCGCTGTGCCCAATAAGAGGGGTTCCCACCATCCCCGCTGTGCCCAATAAGAGGGGTTCCCACCATCCCCGCTGTGCCCAATAAGAGGGGTTCCCACCATCCCCGCTGTGCCCAATAAGAGGGTTCCCACCATCCCCGCTGTGCCCAATAAGAGGGGTTCCCACCATCCCCGCTGTGCCCAATAAGAGGGGTTCCCACCATCCCCGCTGTGGAGCATGCAACATGTGTAGTGGGAACACCTGACTCTACATATCTATGTCCCGTCTGATCAACGTTTATAAACAATGTTACTTTGTATCTCTCTATCTCTCTTGATGGCTCATCCCATCGTGTGAAGGGTTAAGATTTTGGGGTGCTATAAATGGGACAAGCTGATGTGTGCTGGTCAAGGGTTCACAGACTTTTGGTCATGTATTGGGGTTGGAGCTTCATTTAGCCGCCATCTTGAGTCATTCATACTCCTTATAATCTATATAATGGACTGGACTTATTCTGTGACCATGTACAGATAGTCCCCCCTCCCCCCCTGTACACCCTCCATACCCCCATAATTTTGCAGTCACAGTGATTGGTTGAAGTATTGATAACCCTGACTCCTCCTTCCTTCTTATATCCTGCAGATGTCTGGAATGGACCATAGGAAGGCAGCTATGTTAGGAGTGGGATCTGATCCTGAAGGGCCACTGAACCCCCCTCTGCCGACAACAAGGAGCAAAGCCTGGAGAGCCGCCCCAACCAGGACCCGCAACACTTCTCCACCAGCCAACCCGAGGTAAACCTTCACCTGAAGACCGGACTGCAGGCCAAACGAACTAAGAAACCCCCAAAGAACCTGGAGAACTATGTGTGCCGGCCGGCAATAAGAACCAGCATCAAGCAGACGAGGAGGAGCCGCAAGATGACCGAGGAGAGCGGTGAGGAGGTGGGTAAGAGCCCCCAACTTCTCTTCAGCCTGAGGGGAGGGACCCCAACTTCTCTTCACCCGGAGGGGGGTCCCAACTTCTCTTCACCCAGAGGGGGGCGGGGGGGTTCCCGACTTATCTTCACCCAGAGGGGGGCGGGGGGGTTCCCGACTTATCTTCACCCAGAGGGGGATAGGGGGGTTCCCGACTTATCTTCACCCAGAGGGGGATAGGGGGGTTCCCAACTTCTCTTCACCCAGAGGGGGGCGGGGGGGTTCCCAACTTCTCTTCACCCAGAGGGGGATGGGGGGGGGGTTCCCGACTTATCTTCACCCAGAGGGGGATGGGGGGGTTCCCGACTTATCTTCACCCAGAGGGGGATAGGGGGGGTTCCCGACTTATCTCACCCAGAGGGGGATAGGGGGGTTCCCGACTTATCTTCACCCAGAGGGGGATGGGGGGGGTTCCCGACTTATCTTCACCCAGAGGGGGATAGGGGGGTTCCCGACTTATCTTCACCCAGAGGGGGATAGGGGGGTTCCCGACTTATCTTCACCCAGAGGGGGATAGGGGGGTTCCCGACTTATCTTCACCCAGAGGGGGATGGGGGGGTTCCCGACTTATCTTCACCCAGAGGGGGATAGGGGGGTTCCCGACTTATCTTCACCCAGAGGGGGATAGGGGGGTTCCCGACTTATCTTCACCCAGAGGGGGATAGGGGGGTTCCCGACTTATCTTCACCCAGAGGGGGATAGGGGGGTTCCCGACTTATCTTCACCCAGAGGGGGATAGGGGGGTTCCCGACTTATCTTCACCCAGAGGGGGGCGGGGGGGTTCCCGACTTATCTTCACCCAGAGGCTGTTCCCGTCTTCTCTTCAGCTGGGGGGGGGTTGGTAATGAGGTTGGTTCTCATGTATGGTTGGTGTGAGCACACAGAGATGATGAGTCTACCAGTGGGAGGGTCTAATCCTACCCCGGTACATGTAGAGATGATGAGGGTCCAGCTCTTACCCACTACAAATAGAGATGATGAGTCTCCCCAATGGGAGGGTCTACTACTTCCCCGGTACATATAATGATGATAAATCTACCAATGTAAAGCTGTAATCCTTCCCTGGTACATACAGTGCCTTGCAAAAGTATTCGGCCCCCTTGAACTTTTCAACCTTTTGCCACATTTCAGGCTTCAAACATAAAGATATAAAATTTTTATTTTTTGTGAAGAATCACCAACAAGTGGGACACAATTGTGAAGTGGAACGAAATCTTTTGGATTTTTGAAACTTTTTTAACTAATAAAAAAATGAAAAGTGGGGCGTGCAAAATTATTCGGCCCCCTTGCGTTAATACTTTGTAGAGCCACCTTTTGCTGCGATTACAGCTGCAAGTCGCTTGGGGTATGTCTCTATCAGTTTTGCACATCGAGAGACTGAAATTCTTGCCCATTCTTCCTTGCAAAACAGCTCGAGCTCAGTGAGGTTGGATGGAGAGCGTTTGTGAACAGCAGTTTTCAGCTCTTTCCACAGATTCTCGATTGGATTCAGGTCTGGACTTTGACTTGGCCATTCTAACACCTGGATACGTTTATTTGTGAACCATTGCTTTGTAGATTTTGCTGTATGTTTGGGATCATTGTCTTGTTGGAAGATAAATCTCCGTCCCAGTTTCAGGTCTTTTGCAGACTCCAACAGGTTTTCATCCAGAATGGTCCTGTATTTGGCTGCATCCATCTTCCCCTCAATTGTAACCATCTTCCCTGTCCCTGCTGAAGAAAAGCAGGCCCAAACCATGATGCTGCCACCACCATGTTTCACGGTGGGGATGGTGTGTTGAGTGTGATGAGCTGTGTTGCTTTTACGCCAAACATATCGTTTTGCATTGTGGCCAAAAAGTTGGATTTTGGTTTCATCGGACCAGAGCACCTTCTTCCACATGTTTGGTGTGTCTCCCAGGTGGCTTGTGGCAAACTTTAGACAAGACATTTTATGGATATCTTTGAGAAATGGCTTTCTTCTTGCCACTCTTCCATAAAGGGCAGATTTGTGCAGTGTACGACTGATTGTTGTCCTATGGACAGACTCTCCCACCTCAGCTGTAGTTCTCTGCAGTTCATCCAGAGTGATCATGGGCCTCTTGGCTGCATCTCTGATCAGTCTTCTCCTTGTCTGAGCTGAAAGTTTAGAGGGACAGCCAGGTCTTGGTAGATTTGCAGTGGTCTGATACTCCTTCCATTTCAAAATGATCGCTTGCACAGTGCTCCTTGGGATGTTTAAAGCTTGGGAAATCTTTTTGTATCCAAATCCGGCTTTAAACTTCTCCACAACAGTATTACGGACCTGCCTGGTGTGTTCCTTGGTCTTCATGATGCTCTCTGCGCTTTCAACAGAACCCTGAGACTATCACAGAGCAGGTGCATTTATACAGAGACTTGATTACACACAGGTGGATTCTATTTATCACCATCAGTCATTTAGGACAACATTGGATCATTCAGAGATCCTCGCTGAACTTCTGGAGTCAGTTTTCTGCACTGAAAGTAAAGGGGCCGAATAATTTTGCACGCACCACTTTTCAGTTTTTTAATTGCTAAAAAAGTTTAAAATATCCAAAAGATTTCGTTCCACTTCACAATTGTGTCCCACTTGTTGGTGATTCTTCACAAAAAATTAAAATTTTATATCTTTATGTTTGAAGCCTGAAATGTGGCAAAAGTTTGAAAAGTTCAAGGGGGCCGAATACTTTCGCAAGTCACTGTATAAAGATGATGAGTCTCCCCAATGGGAGGGTCTAATCCTACCCTGGTACATATAACGATAAGTCTACCAATGGGAAGGTCTAATCCTACCCTGGTACATATAACGATAAGTCTACCAATGGGAAGGTCTAATCCTTCCCCGGTAAAAATAGAGATGATGAGTCTACCAATGGGACGGTCCAACCCTTTCCCGGTACATATTGAGATACTTCTCCCCAATGGGAGGGTCCAACCCTTACCCAGTACATATAGAGATAAGTCTATCAATGGGGGGTTAAATTCTTCCCCGATACATATAGATATGGTAAGTCTCCACAATGGGACGATCCAACCCTTCCCCGGTACACATAGGGATGATAAGTCTCCCCAGGGGGTGGTCCAACCCTTCCCCGGTCAATATAGAGATAAGTCTCCCCAATAGGAGGGCCCAACCCTTCCCCGGTGTACATATAGAGATGATGAGTTTACCATTGGACCCTTCCCCGGTACATATAGAGATAAGTCTCCCCAATTGGAGAGTCCATCCCTTCACCGGTCACTATAGAGATAAGTCTCCCCAATAGGAAGGCCCAACCCTTCCCCGGTGTAAATATAGAGATGATGAGTTTACCATTGGGAGGACCCAACCCTTCCCCGGTGTACATATAGAGATAAGTCTCCCCAATAAGGAGGGCCAAACCCTTCCCCAATGTACATATAGAGATGATGAGTTTACCATTGGACCCTTCCCCGGTACATATAGAGATAAGTCTCCCCAATAAGGAGGGCCAAACCCTTCCCCAATGTACATATAGAGATGATAAGTTTACCATTGGGAAGGCCCAACCCTTCCCCGGTACATATAGAGATAAGTCTCCCCAATTGGAGGGTCCAACCCTTCACCGGTTCAATTGGAGATGAAGAGTCTCCCCAGTGGGAGGGTCCACCCTTTCCCCACTTCATCCAGAAATAAAAAACAAAAAACGTGCATTGTAGCCCAAGTGGATCAGGTTCCTCCTTTCATATTAAGGGGAACTTTGCCCGATCGGTTGGGCTTTTCAGCATCTGGTATCTCGATCTCTGATTTGTAGGGTCACCACCATTTACACAAGTTCTACTAGGCGGATGTTCATGCCTCCTCTGATGCCAATTTTCGGAAGTAAGGAGCTCCAGGCTCTGAGTTCTTTTGAGCCCTTCTAGACCCATGTGTAGTGTTGGACTGTTGGCATTTGTTTGCTGTGTTGCCCACCCCTCGGTTGGATGGCTTTTGGATACCCCAGTTGTCTAAGACTAAAGATCTTGTGTCTTGTACAGTACAACGAAGGAGACAGGATTTGTGACTTACCAGTAAAATTGGTTTCCTGTAGTCCAGTATATAGGTCATTCCCTCTCTGTTCTGTATGATCAAAAGTCTTGCTGGGAGTGGGAGGAGTTATATAGGGGATCTCCCTGTAGCTGGGAGTGGGAGGAGTTATATAGGGGGATCTCCCTGTAGCTGGGAGTGGGAGGAGCTATATAGGGGGATGTCCCCATAGCTGGCAGTGGGAGGAGTTATATAGGGGATGTCCCTGTAGCTGGAAGTGGGAGGAGTTGTATAGGGGGATTCCCCCATAGCTGGCAGTGGGAGAATCTATATAGGAGGATGTCCCTAATAGCTGGGAGTGGGAGGAGTTATATAGGGGGATGTCCCTGCAGCTGGGTGTGGGAGAAGTATATAGGGGGAAGTCCTTTGAAGCTAGGAGTGGGAGGAGTTATATAGGGGGATTTTCCAATAGCTGGGAGTGGGTGGAGTTATATAGGGGGATGTCCCTGCATCTCTTTTTTTTTTTTTTTCAGTGTCCAATCACCTGACGGCAGCTGCGTATAATCCATGGTTACAGACTAGAGACCCCATGTCCTGTACTCTCCATTGGGTTTGGCTGCTCTCTATGGGAGATAATGACCACATTGAAGACATCCACATATCAGACTTGTGTTATTGGATGGAGGAAGTGAATCACAGCAGACTGCCCTGACCCAAGTCTCACACAGCAGCCAATCAGATTCTCGTTTTTTACATGTACATACTGATTGGACCTGGTGTTGGAGGAGGATATGGAGTGGAGATAGTACAGATTGGGGGTCACGTGGTTGGATAGGAGTGGTGATTGGGTATGGATCTCTGGTTGGTGTTGGAGGAGGATATGGAGTGGAGATAGTACAGATTGGGGGTCACACGTGGTTGGATAGGATTGATGATTGGGTATGGGTCTCTGGTTGGTGTTGGAGGAGGATATGGAGTGGAGATAGTACAGATTGGGGGGGTCACATGTGGTTGGATAGGATTGGTGATTGGGTATGGATCTCTGGTTGGTGTTGGAGGAGGATATGGAGTGGAGATAGTACAGATAGGGGGTCACATGTGGTTGGATAGGAGTGGTGATTGGGTATGGGTCTCTGGTTGGTGTTGGAGGAGGATATGGAGTGGAGATAGTACAGATAGGGGGTCACATGTGGTTGGATAGGATTGATGATTGGTATGGGTCTCTGGTTGGTCCTGGTGTTGGGAGGAGGATATGGAGTGGAGATAGTACAGATTGGGGGTCACATGTGGTTGGATAGGAGTGGTGATTGGGTATGGGTCTCTGGTTGGTGTTGGAGGAGGATATGGAGTGGAGATAGTACAGATAGGGGGTCACATGTGGTTGGATAGGATTGATGATTGGTATGGGTCTCTGGTTGGTCCTGGTGTTGGGAGGAGGATATGGAGTGGAGATAGTACAGATTGGGGGGTCACATGTGGTTGGATAGGAGTGGTGATTGGGAATGGGTCTCTGGTTGGTGTTGGAGGAGGATATGGAGTGGAGATAGTACAGATAGGGGGTCACATGTGGTTGGATAGGATTGATGATTGGTATGGGTCTCTGGTTGGTTCTGGTGTTGGGAGGAGGATATGGAGTGGAGATAGTACAGATTGGGGGGGTCACATGTGGTTGGATAGGAGTGGTGATTGGTTATGGGTCTCTGGTTGGTCCTGGTGTTGGAGGAGGATATGGAGTGGAGATAGTACAGATAGGGGGTCACGTGGTTGGAGTGGTGATTGGTTATGGGTCTCTGGTTGGTGTTGGAGGAGGATATGGAGTGGAGATAGTACAGATAGGGGGTCACGTGGTTGGATAGGAGTGGTGATTGGTTATGGGTCTCTGGTTGGTCCTGGTGTTGGGGGAGGGTATGGAGTGGAGATAGTACAGATAGGGGGTCACGTGGTTGGATAGGAGTGGTGATTGGTTATGGGTCTCTGGTTGGTCCTGGTGTTGGAGGAGGATATGGAGTGGAGATAGTACAGATTGGGGGGTCACGTGGTTGGATAGGAGTGGTGATTGGTTATGGGTCTCTGGTTGGTCCTGGTGTTGGGGGAGGGTATGGAGTGGAGATAGTACAGATTGGGGGGTCACGTGGTTGGATAGGAGTGGTGATTGGTTATGGGTCTCTGGTCCTGGTGTTGGGGGAGGGTATGGAGTGGAGATAGTACAGATTGGGGGGTCACGTGGTTGGATAGGAGTGGTGATTGGTTATGGGTCTCTGGTTGGTCCTGGTGTTGGGGGAGGGTATGGAGTGGAGATAGTACAGATAGGGGGTCACGTGGTTGGATAGGATTGATGATTGGGTATGGGTCTCTGGTTGGTCCTGGTGTTGGAGGAGGATATGGAGTGGAGATAGTACAGATTGGGGGTCACATGTGGTTGGATAGGAGTGGTGATTGGGTATGGGTCTCTGGTTGGTGTTGGAGGAGGATATGGAGTGGAGATAGTACAGATTGGGGGGTCACATGTGGTTGGATAGGAGTGATGATTGGGTATGGGTCTCTGGTTGGTCCTGGTGTTGGAGGAGGATATGGAGTGGAGATAGTACAGATAGGGGGTCACGTGGTTGGATAGGAGTGGTGATTGGTTATGGGTCTCTGGTCCTGGTGTTGGGGGAGGGTATGGAGTGGAGATAGTACAGATTGGGGGGTCACGTGGTTGGATAGGAGTGGTGATTGGTTATGGGTCTCTGGTCCTGGTGTTGGGGGAGGGTATGGAGTGGAGATAGTACAGATTGGGGGGTCACGTGGTTGGATAGGAGTGGTGATTGGTTATGGGTCTCTGGTCCTGGTGTTGGGGGAGGGTATGGAGTGGGGATAGTACAGATTGGGGGGTCACGTGGTTGGATAGGAGTGGTGATTGGTTATGGGTCTCTGGTCCTGGTGTTGGGGGAGGGTATGGAGTGGAGATAGTACATATTGGGGGTCACATGTGGTTGGATAGGATTGATGATTGGGTATTGGTCCTGGTGTTGGAGGAGGATATGGAGTGGGGATAGTACAGATTGGGGGTCACACGTGGTTGGATAGGATTGATGATTGGGTATGGATCTCTGGTTGGTGTTGGAGGAGGATATGGAGTGGGGATAGTACAGATTGGGGGTCACACGTGGTTGGATAGGATTGATGATTGGGTATGGATCTCTGGTTGGTGTTGGAGGAGGATATGGAGTGGAGATAGTACAGATTGGGGGTCACACGTGGTTGGATAGGATTGATGATTGGGTATTGGTCCTGGTGTTGGAGGAGGATATGGAGTGGGGATAGTACAGATTGGGGGTCACACGTGGTTGGATAGGATTGATGATTGGGTATGGATCTCTGGTTGGTGTTGGAGGAGGATATGGAGTGGAGATAGTACAGATTGGGGGTCACATGTGGTTGGATAGGATTGATGATTGGGTATGGATCTCTGGTTGGTGTTGGAGGAGGATATGGAGTGGGGATAGTACAGATTGGGGGTCACACGTGGTTGGATAGGAGTGGTGATTGGGTATGGATCTCTGGTTGGTGTTGGAGGAGGATATGGAGTGGGGATAGTACAGATTGGGGGTCACACGTGGTTGGATAGGAGTGGTGATTGGGTATGGATCTCTGGTTGGTGTTGGAGGAGGATATGGAGTGGGGATAGTACAGATTGGGGGTCACATGTGGTTGGATAGGATTGATGATTGGGTATGGATCTCTGGTTGGTGTTGGAGGAGGATATGGAGTGGGGATAGTACAGATTGGGGGTCACACGTGGTTGGATAGGATTGATGATTGGGTATGGATCTCTGGTTGGTGTTGGAGGAGGATATGGAGTGGAGATAGTACAGATTGGGGGTCACACGTGGTTGGATAGGATTGATGATTGGGTATGGATCTCTGGTTGGTGTTGGAGGAGGATATGGAGTGGGGATAGTACAGATTGGGGGTCACACGTGGTTGGATAGGATTGATGATTGGGTATGGATCTCTGGTTGGTGTTGGAGGAGGATATGGAGTGGAGATAGTACAGATTGGGGGGGTCACATGTGGTTGGATAGGATTGATGATTGGTATGGGTCTCTGGTTGGTCCTGGTGTTGGGAGGAGGATATGGAGTGGAGATAGTACAGATTGGGGGTCACATGTGGTTGGATAGGAGTGGTGATTGGGTATGGGTCTCTGGTTGGTGTTGGAGGAGGATATGGAGTGGAGATAGTACAGATAGGGGGTCACATGTGGTTGGATAGGATTGATGATTGGTATGGGTCTCTGGTTGGTCCTGGTGTTGGGAGGAGGATATGGAGTGGAGATAGTACAGATTGGGGGTCACATGTGGTTGGATAGGAGTGGTGATTGGGTATGGGTCTCTGGTTGGTGTTGGAGGAGGATATGGAGTGGAGATAGTACAGATAGGGGGTCACATGTGGTTGGATAGGATTGATGATTGGTATGGGTCTCTGGTTGGTCCTGGTGTTGGGAGGAGGATATGGAGTGGAGATAGTACAGATTGGGGGGTCACATGTGGTTGGATAGGAGTGGTGATTGGTTATGGGTCTCTGGTTGGTCCTGGTGTTGGAGGAGGATATGGAGTGGAGATAGTACAGATAGGGCGTCACGTGGTTGGATAGGAGTGGTGATTGGTTATGGGTCTCTGGTTGGTGTTGGAGGAGGATATGGAGTGGAGATAGTACAGATAGGGGGTCACGTGGTTGGATAGGAGTGGTGATTGGTTATGGGTCTCTGGTTGGTCCTGGTGTTGGGGGAGGGTATGGAGTGGAGATAGTACAGATAGGGGGTCACGTGGTTGGATAGGAGTGGTGATTGGTTATGGGTCTCTGGTTGGTCCTGGTGTTGGAGGAGGATATGGAGTGGAGATAGTACAGATAGGGGGTCACGTGGTTGGATAGGAGTGGTGATTGGTTATGGGTCTCTGGTTGGTCCTGGTGTTGGGGGAGGGTATGGAGTGGAGATAGTACAGATTGGGGGGTCACGTGGTTGGATAGGAGTGGTGATTGGTTATGGGTCTCTGGTCCTGGTGTTGGGGGAGGGTATGGAGTGGAGATAGTACAGATTGGGGGGTCACGTGGTTGGATAGGAGTGGTGATTGGTTATGGGTCTCTGGTTGGTCCTGGTGTTGGGGGAGGGTATGGAGTGGAGATAGTACAGATAGGGGGTCACGTGGTTGGATAGGATTGATGATTGGGTATGGGTCTCTGGTTGGTCCTGGTGTTGGAGGAGGATATGGAGTGGAGATAGTACAGATTGGGGGTCACATGTGGTTGGATAGGAGTGGTGATTGGGTATGGGTCTCTGGTTGGTGTTGGAGGAGGATATGGAGTGGGGATAGTACAGATTGGGGGTCACATGTGGTTGGATAGGATTGATGATTGGGTATGGGTCTCTGGTTGGTCCTGGTGTTGGGAGGAGGATATGGAGTGGAGATAGTACAGATTGGGGGGTCACATGTGGTTGGATAGGAGTGATGATAGGGTATGGGTCTCTGGTTGGTCCTGGTGTTGGAGGAGGATATGGAGTGGAGATAGTACAGATAGGGGGTCACGTGGTTGGATAGGAGTGGTGATTGGTTATGGGTCTCTGGTCCTGGTGTTGGGGGAGGGTATGGAGTGGAGATAGTACAGATTGGGGGGTCACGTGGTTGGATAGGAGTGGTGATTGGTTATGGGTCTCTGGTCCTGGTGTTGGGGGAGGGTATGGAGTGGAGATAGTACAGATTGGGGGGTCACGTGGTTGGATAGGAGTGGTGATTGGTTATGGGTCTCTGGTCCTGGTGTTGGGGGAGGGTATGGAGTGGAGATAGTACAGATTGGGGGGTCACGTGGTTGGATAGGAGTGGTGATTGGTTATGGGTCTCTGGTCCTGGTGTTGGGGGAGGGTATGGAGTGGAGATAGTACATATTGGGGGTCACACGTGGTTGGATAGGATTGATGATTGGGTATGGATCTCTGGTTGGTGTTGGAGGAGGATATGGAGTGGGGATAGTACAGATTGGGGGTCACACGTGGTTGGATAGGATTGATGATTGGGTATGGATCTCTGGTTGGTGTTGGAGGAGGATATGGAGTGGGGATAGTACAGATTGGGGGTCACACGTGGTTGGATAGGATTGATGATTGGGTATGGATCTCTGGTTGGTGTTGGAGGAGGATATGGAGTGGAGATAGTACAGATTGGGGGTCACACGTGGTTGGATAGGATTGATGATTGGGTATTGGTCCTGGTGTTGGAGGAGGATATGGAGTGGGGATAGTACAGATTGGGGGTCACACGTGGTTGGATAGGATTGATGATTGGGTATGGATCTCTGGTTGGTGTTGGAGGAGGATATGGAGTGGAGATAGTACAGATTGGGGGTCACACGTGGTTGGATAGGATTGATGATTGGGTATGGATCTCTGGTTGGTGTTGGAGGAGGATATGGAGTGGGGATAGTACAGATTGGGGGTCACACGTGGTTGGATAGGAGTGGTGATTGGGTATGGATCCCTGGTTGGTGTTGGAGGAGGATATGGAGTGGAGATAGTACAGATTGGGGGTCACACGTGGTTGGATAGGATTGATGATTGGGTATGGATCTCTGGTTGGTGTTGGAGGAGGATATGGAGTGGGGATAGTACAGATTGGGGGTCACATGTGGTTGGATAGGATTGATGATTGGGTATGGATCTCTGGTTGGTGTTGGAGGAGGATATGGAGTGGGGATAGTACAGATTGGGGGTCACACGTGGTTGGATAGGAGTGGTGATTGGGTATGGATCTCTGGTTGGTGTTGGAGGAGGATATGGAGTGGAGATAGTACAGATTGGGGGGGTCACATGTGGTTGGATAGGATTGATGATTGGTATGGGTCTCTGGTTGGTCCTGGTGTTGGAGGAGGATATGGAGTGGAGATAGTACAGATTGGGGGTCACATGTGGTTGGATAGGATTGATGATTGGGTATGGGTCTCTGGTTGGTGTTGGAGGAGGATATGGAGTGGAGATAGTACAGATTGGGGGTCACATGTGGTTGGATAGGATTGATGATTGGGTATGGATCTCTGGTTGGTGTTGGAGGAGGATATGGAGTGGAGATAGTACAGATTGGGGGTCACATGTGGTTGGATAGGATTGATGATTGGGTATGGGTCTCTGGTTGGTCCTGGTGTTGGAGGAGGATATGGAGTGGAGATAGTACAGATTGGGGGTCACACGTGGTTGGATAGGATTGATGATTGGGTATGGATCTCTGGTTGGTGTTGGAGGAGGATATGGAGTGGGGATAGTACAGATTGGGGGTCACACGTGGTTGGATAGGATTGATGATTGGGTATGGATCTCTGGTTGGTGTTGGAGGAGGATATGGAGTGGGGATAGTACAGATTGGGGGTCACACGTGGTTGGATAGGATTGATGATTGGGTATGGATCTCTGGTTGGTGTTGGAGGAGGATATGGAGTGGGGATAGTACAGATTGGGGGTCACACGTGGTTGGATAGGATTGATGATTGGGTATGGATCTCTGGTTGGTGTTGGAGGAGGATATGGAGTGGAGATAGTACAGATTGGGGGTCACACGTGGTTGGATAGGATTGATGATTGGGTATTGGTCCTGGTGTTGGAGGAGGATATGGAGTGGGGATAGTACAGATTGGGGGTCACACGTGGTTGGATAGGATTGATGATTGGGTATGGATCTCTGGTTGGTGTTGGAGGAGGATATGGAGTGGGGATAGTACAGATTGGGGGTCACACGTGGTTGGATAGGATTGATGATTGGGTATGGATCTCTGGTTGGTGTTGGAGGAGGATATGGAGTGGGGATAGTACAGATTGGGGGTCACATGTGGTTGGATAGGATTGATGATTGGGTATGGATCTCTGGTTGGTGTTGGAGGAGGATATGGAGTGGAGATAGTACAGATTGGGGGTCACATGTGGTTGGATAGGATTGATGATTGGGTATGGATCTCTGGTTGGTGTTGGAGGAGGATATGGAGTGGGGATAGTACAGATTGGGGGTCACACGTGGTTGGATAGGAGTGGTGATTGGGTATGGATCTCTGGTTGGTGTTGGAGGAGGATATGGAGTGGAGATAGTACAGATTGGGGGTCACACGTGGTTGGATAGGATTGATGATTGGGTATGGATCTCTGGTTGGTGTTGGAGGAGGATATGGAGTGGGGATAGTACAGATTGGGGGTCACATGTGGTTGGATAGGATTGATGATTGGGTATGGATCTCTGGTTGGTGTTGGAGGAGGATATGGAGTGGGGATAGTACAGATTGGGGGTCACACGTGGTTGGATAGGAGTGGTGATTGGGTATGGATCTCTGGTTGGTGTTGGAGGAGGATATGGAGTGGAGATAGTACAGATTGGGGGGGTCACATGTGGTTGGATAGGATTGATGATTGGGTATGGATCTCTGGTTGGTGTTGGAGGAGGATATGGAGTGGAGATAGTACAGATTGGGGGTCACACGTGGTTGGATAGGATTGATGATTGGGTATGGATCTCTGGTTGGTGTTGGAGGAGGATATGGAGTGGGGATAGTACAGATTGGGGGTCACATGTGGTTGGATAGGATTGATGATTGGGTATGGATCTCTGGTTGGTGTTGGAGGAGGATATGGAGTGGGGATAGTACAGATTGGGGGGGTCACATGTGGTTGGATAGGATTGATGATTGGTATGGGTCTCTGGTTGGTCCTGGTGTTGGAGGAGGATATGGAGTGGAGATAGTACAGATTGGGGGTCACATGTGGTTGGATAGGATTGATGATTGGGTATGGGTCTCTGGTTGGTGTTGGAGGAGGATATGGAGTGGAGATAGTACAGATTGGGGGTCACACGTGGTTGGATAGGATTGATGATTGGGTATGGATCTCTGGTTGGTGTTGGAGGAGGATATGGAGTGGAGATAGTACAGATTGGGGGTCACATGTGGTTGGATAGGATTGATGATTGGGTATGGGTCTCTGGTTGGTGTTGGAGGAGGATATGGAGTGGAGATAGTACAGATTGGGGGGGTCACATGTGGTTGGATAGGATTGATGATTGGGTATGGATCTCTAGTTGGTCCGGCCCCCATTTTATGGGGTAGAGATATTAATGGGTCACCTGTCAGTCGGACATGAAGCCGGCGGTCTCGGCGACCTGCGGACACAATGATATTTTTAGTTGCCGTGAGGAAATGTTAGCATTAGTTGGTATCTCGTTGCAACTTTAGGTGGTTTCCATGGTAACAGCTGACCTAGTTCAGGCAGCAGTTTATGAGGCTCCACATTACTTGAGGAGGAAACAACCAATCAGATGAATGGCTGAGGAGAACACCATCATGTTCATTGTATTTATTCCCCTCTTCTGCAGTACATTCGGCATATCGTCCTCTGTGTTGTATATCCCGTACGTCCCACATGTGTGCCATCTATAAGATGTTTTCCTGTGTATGTTATAATTCCGTGATAGGTCATTAGATCTGTGTAGGCTCTATGTCTGATCTGTGAAGGAGCCTTGTACGATCCATGTACCACGCATGTAAGATGATCTGTGCCTGATCCATGTACAATCTGTGTACGATCCATGTATGATCCGTGTAGGATTTATGTCCAGTCCGGATAGGAGCCGTGTATGATCCATGTTCAATGCCTGTTACGATCCGTGTTCAACACTGGGCCTACACTGGGCTCATTTCTGGGTCTCAGTTGTGTAATTTGGGGTGATGGGGTCCAATGTTAGGAGGTGCAATGCTCTCGCTCATCTCGGGGTCTCAGTTGTATAATTTGGGGTGATGGGGTCCAGTGTTAGGAGGTGCGATGCTCTCGCTTATCTTGGGGTCTCAGTTGTGTAATTTGGGGTGATGGGGTCCAGTGTTAGGAGGTGCGATGCTCTCTCTCATCTCGGGGTCTCAGTTGTGTAATTTGGGGTGATGGGGTCCAGTGTTAGGAGGTGCGATGCTCTCTCTCATCTCTGAGTCTCGGTTGTATAATTTGGGGTGATGGGGTCCAGTGTTAGGAGATGCAATGCTCATTTCTGGGTCTCAGTTGTATAATTTGGGGTGATGGGGTCCAGTGTTTGGAGACGCGATGCTCATTTCTGGGTCTCAGTTGTGTAATTTGGGGTGATGGGGTCCAGTGTTAGGAGGTGCAATGCTCATTTCTGGGTCTCAGTTGTATAATTTGGGGTGATGGGGTTCAGTGTTAGGAGGTGCGATGCTCTCGCTCATCTCGGGGTCTCAGTTGTATAATTTGGGGTGATGTGGTCCAGTGTTAGGAGGTGCAATGCTCTCGCTTATCTTGGGGTCTCAGTTGTGTAATTTGGGGTGATGGGGTCCAGTGTTAGGAGGTGCGATGCTCTCTCTCATCTCGGGGTCTCAGTTGTGTAATTTGGGGTGATGGGGTCCAGTGTTAGGAGATGCAATGCTCATTTCTGGGTCTCAGTTGTGTAATTTGGGGTGATGGGGTCCAGTGTTAGGAGGTGCAATGCTCATTTCTGGGTCTCAGTTGTGTAATTTGGGGTGATGGGGTCCAGTGTTAGGAGGTGCGATGCTCTCGCTTATCTTGGGGTCTCAGTTGTGTAATTTGGGGTGATGGGGTCCAGTGTTAGGAGGTGCGATGCTCTCTCATCTTGGGGTCTCAGTTGTGTAATTTGGGGTGATGGGGTCCAGTGTTAGGTACGATGCTCTTTCATCTCGGGGTCTCAGTTGTGTAATTTGGGGTGATGGGGTCCAGTGTTAGGAGGTGCGATGCTCTCGCTCATCTCGGGGTCTCAGTTGTATAATTTGGGGTGATGGGGTCCAGTGTTGGGAGGTGCGATGCTCTCGCTCCTCTCGGGGTCTCAGTTGTGTAATTTGGGGTGATGGGGTCCAGTGTTAGGAGGTGCGATGCTCTCTCATCTTGGGGTCTCAGTTGTGTAATTTGGGGTGATGGGGTCCAGTGTTAGGTACGATGCTCTTTCATCTCGGGGTCTCAGTTGTGTAATTTGGGGTGATGGGGTCCAGTGTTAGGAGGTGCGATGCTCTCGCTCCTCTCGGGGTCTCAGTTGTATAATTTGGGGTGATGGGGTTCAGTGTTAGGAGGTGCGATGCTCTCGCTCCTCTCGGGGTCTCAGTTGTGTAATTTGGGGTGATGGGGTTCAGTGTTAGGAGGTGCGATGCTCTCGCTCATCTCGGGGTCTCAGTTGTATAATTTGGGGTGATGGGGTTCAGTGTTAGGAGGTGCGATGCTCTCGCTCATCTCGGGGTCTCAGTTGTATAATTTGGGGTGATGGGGTCCAGTGTTAGGAGGTGCGATGCTCTCTCTCATCTCGGGGTCTCAGTTGTATAATTTGGGGTGATGGGGTCCAGTGTTAGGAGGTGCGATGCTCTCTCTCATCTCGGGGTCTCAGTTTTGTGTAATTTGGGGTGATGGGGTCCAGTGTTTGGAGACGCGATGCTCATCTTGGGGTCTCAGTTGTGTAGTTTGGGGGATGGGGTCCAGTGTTTGGAGACGCGATGCTCATCTCGGGGTCTCAGTTGTAAAATTTGGGGGGATGGGGTCCAGTGTTTGGAGACGCGATGCTCATCTTGGGGTCTCAGTTGTATAATTTGGGGGGAAGGGGTCCAGTGTTAGGAGGTGCGATGCTCTCTCACATCTCGGGGTCTCAGTTGTATAATTTGGGGTGATGGGGTCCAGTGTTAGGTACGATGCTCTCGCTCATCTCGGGTCTCAGTTGTGTAATTTGGGGTGATGGGGTCCAGTGTTAGGAGGTGCGATGCTCTCTCACATCTCGGGTCTCAGTTGTATAATTTGGGGTGATGGGGTCCAGTGTTAGGAGGTGCGATGCTCTCGCTCATCTCGGGGTCTCAGTTGTATAATTTGGGGTGATGGGGTCCAGTGTTGGGAGGTGCGATGCTCTCGCTCCTCTCGGGGTCTCAGTTGTGTAATTTGGGGTGATGGGGTCCAGTGTTAGGAGGTGCGATGCTCTCTCATCTTGGGGTCTCAGTTGTGTAATTTGGGGTGATGGGGTCCAGTGTTAGGTACGATGCTCTTTCATCTCGGGGTCTCAGTTGTGTAATTTGGGGTGGTGGGGTCCAGTGTTAGGAGGTGCGATGCTCTCTCACATCTCGGGGTCTCACTTGTGTAATTTGGGGTGATGGGGTCCAGTGTTAGGAGGTGCGATGCTCTCGCTCATCTCGGGGTCTCAGTTGTATAATTTGGGGTGATGGGGTCCAGTGTTGGGAGGTGCGATGCTCTCGCTCCTCTCGGGGTCTCAGTTGTGTAATTTGGGGTGATGGGGTCCAGTGTTAGGAGGTGCGATGCTCTCTCATCTTGGGGTCTCAGTTGTGTAATTTGGGGTGATGGGGTCCAGTGTTAGGTACGATGCTCTTTCATCTCGGGGTCTCAGTTGTGTAATTTGGGGTGATGGGGTCCAGTGTTAGGAGGTGCGATGCTCTCGCTCCTCTCGGGGTCTCAGTTGTATAATTTGGGGTGATGGGGTTCAGTGTTAGGAGGTGCGATGCTCTCGCTCCTCTCGGGGTCTCAGTTGTGTAATTTGGGGTGATGGGGTTCAGTGTTAGGAGGTGCGATGCTCTCGCTCATCTCGGGGTCTCAGTTGTATAATTTGGGGTGATGGGGTCCAGTGTTAGGAGGTGCGATGCTCTCTCATCTTGGGGTCTCAGTTGTGTAATTTGGGGTGATGGGGTCCAGTGTTAGGTACGATGCTCTTTCATCTCGGGGTCTCAGTTGTGTAATTTGGGGTGATGGGGTGCAGTGTTAGGAGGTGCGATGCTCTCGCTCCTCTCGGGGTCTCAGTTGTATAATTTGGGGTGATGGGGTCCAGTGTTAGGAGGTGCGATGCTCTCGCTCCTCTCGGGGTCTCAGTTGTGTAATTTGGGGTGATGGGGTTCAGTGTTAGGAGGTGCGATGCTCTCGCTCCTCTCGGGGTCTCAGTTGTGAAATTTGGGGTGATGGGGTCCAGTGTTAGGAGGTGCGATGCTCTCGCTCATCTCGGGGTCTCAGTTGTATAATTTGGGGTGATGGGGTCTAGTGTTAGGAGGTGCGATGCTCTCTCACATCTCGGGGTCTCACTTGTGTAATTTGGGGTGATGGGGTCCAGTGTTAGGAGGTGTGAAGCTCTCTCTCATCTCGGGGTCTCAGTTGTGTAATTTGGGGTGATGGGGTCCAGTGTTAGGAGGTGCGATGCTCTCTCACATCTCGGGGTCTCAGTTGTATAATTTGGGGTGATGGGGTCCAGTGTTAGGAGGTGCACTGCTCTCGCTCATCTCGGGTCTCAGTTGTATAATTTGGGGTGATGGGGTCCAGTGTTAGGAGGTGCAATGCTCTCGCTCATCTCGGGGTCTCAGTTGTATAATTTGGGGTGATGGGGTTCAGTGTTAGGAGGTGCGATGCTCTCGCTCCTCTCGGGGTCTCAGTTGTATAATTTGGGGTGATGGGGTTCAGTGTTAGGAGGTGCGATGCTCTCGCTCATCTCGGGGTCTCAGTTGTGTAATTTGGGGTGATGGGGTCCAGTGTTAAGAGGTGCGATGCTCTCGCTCATCTCGGGTCTCAGTTGTGTAATTTGGGGTGATGGGGTCCAGTGTTAGGAGGTGCGATGCTCTCGCTCATCTCGGGTCTCAGTTGTGTAATTTGGGGTGATGGGGTCCAGTGTTAAGAGGTGCGATGCTCTCGCTCATCTCGGGGTCTCAGTTGTGTAATTTGGGGTGATGGGGTCCAGTGTTAGGAGATGCGATGCTCTCTCATCTCGGGGTCTCAGTTGTGTAATTTGGGGTGATGGGGTCCAGTGTTAGGAGGTGCGATGCTCTCGCTCATCTCGGGGTCTCAGTTGTATAATTTGGGGTGATGGGGTCCAGTGTTGGGAGGTGCGATGCTCTCGCTCCTCTCGGGGTCTCAGTTGTGTAATTTGGGGTGATGGGGTCCAGTGTTAGGAGGTGCGATGCTCGCTCTCATCTTGGGGTCTCAGTTGTGTAATTTGGGGTGATGGGGTCCAGTGTTAGGTACGATGCTCTTTCATCTCGGGGTCTCAGTTGTAAAATTTGGGGGGATGGGGTCCAGTGTTTGGAGACGCGATGCTCATCTTGGGGGTCTCAGTTGTGTAATTTGGGGTGATGGGGTCCAGTGTTTGGAGACGCGATGCTCATCTCGGGGGTCTCAGTTGTGTAATTTGGGGTGATGGGGTCCAGTGTTTGGAGACGCGATGCTCATTTCGGGGTCTCAGTTTTGTGTAATTTAGGGGATGGGGTCCAGTGTTTGGAGACGCGATGCTCATCTCGGGGTCTCAGTTGTGTAATTTGGGGTGATGGGGTCCAGTGTTTGGAGACGCGATGCTCATCTCGGGGTCTCAGTTGTGTAATTTGGGGTGATGGGGTCCAGTGTTTGGAGGTGCGATGCTCTCTCTCATTTCGGGGTCTCAGTTTTGTGTAATTTGGGTGATGGGGTCCAGTGTTTGGAGACGCGATGCTCATCTCGGGGTCTCAGTTGTGTAATTTGGGGTGATGGGGTCCAGTGTTTGGAGACGCGATGCTCATCTTGGGGTCTCAGTTGTATAATTTGGGGGATGGGGTCCAGTGTTTGGAGACGCGATGCTCATCTCGGGGGTCTCAGTTGTGTAATTTGGGGTGATGGGGTCCAGTGTTTGGAGACGCGATGCTCATTTCGGGGTCTCAGTTTTGTGTAATTTGGGGTGATGGGGTCCAGTGTTAGGAGGTGCGATGCTCTCTCTCATTTCGGGGTCTCAGTTTTGTGTAATTTGGGTGATGGGGTCCAGTGTTTGGAGACGCGATGCTCATCTCGGGGTCTCAGTTGTGTAATTTGGGGTGATGGGGTCCAGTGTTTGGAGACGTGATGCTCATCTTGGGGTCTCAGTTTTGTGTAATTTGGGTGATGGGGTCCAGTGTTTGGAGACGCGATGCTCATCTCGGGGCCTCAGTTGTGTAATTTGGGGGATGGGGTCCAGTGTTTGGAGACGCGATGCTTATCTCGGGGTCTCAGTTGTGTAATTTGGGGTGATGGGGTCCAGTGTTAGGAGGTGTGATGCTCTCTCTCATTTCGGGGTCTCAGTTTTGTGTAATTTGGGGGATGGGGTCCAGTGTTTGGAGACGCGATGCTCATCTCGGGGTCTCAGTTGTATAATTTGGGGTGATGGGGTCTAGTGTTAGGAGGTGCGATGCTCTCTCACATCTCGGGGTCTCACTTGTGTAATTTGGGGTGATGGGGTCCAGTGTTAGGAGGTGCGATGCTCTCTCTCATCTCGGGGTCTCAGTTGTGTAATTTGGGGTGATGGGGTCCAGTGTTAGGAGGTGCGATGCTCTCTCACATCTCGGGGTCTCAGTTGTGTAATTTGGGGTGATGGGGTCCAGTGTTAGGAGGTGCAATGCTCTCGCTCATCTCGGGGTCTCAGTTGTATAATTTGGGGTGATGGGGTTCAGTGTTAGGAGGTGCGATGCTCTCGCTCCTCTCGGGGTCTCAGTTGTGTAATTTGGGGTGATGGGGTTCAGTGTTAGGAGGTGCGATGCTCTCGCTCATCTCGGGGTCTCAGTTGTGTAATTTGGGGTGATGGGGTCCAGTGTTAGGAGGTGCGATGCTCTCGCTCATCTCGGGTCTCAGTTGTGTAATTTGGGGTGATGGGGTCCAGTGTTAGGAGGTGCGATGCTCTCGCTCATCTCGGGTCTCAGTTGTGTAATTTGGGGTGATGGGGTCCAGTGTTAAGAGGTGCGATGCTCTCTCATCTCGGGGTCTCAGTTGTGTAATTTGGGGTGATGGGGTCCAGTGTTGGGAGGTGCGATGCTCTCGCTCATCTCGGGGTCTCAGTTGTATAATTTGGGGTGATGGGGTCCAGTGTTGGGAGGTGCGATGCTCTCGCTCCTCTCGGGGTCTCAGTTGTGTAATTTGGGGTGATGGGGTCCAGTGTTAGGAGGTGCGATGCTCGCTCTCATCTTGGGGTCTCAGTTGTGTAATTTGGGGTGATGGGGTCCAGTGTTAGGTACGATGCTCTTTCATCTCGGGGTCTCAGTTGTAAAATTTGGGGGGATGGGGTCCAGTGTTTGGAGACGCGATGCTCATCTTGGGGTCTCAGTTGTATAATTTGGGGGGAAGGGGTCCAGTGTTTGGAGACGCGATGCTCATCTTGGGGTCTCAGTTGTGTAATATGGGTGATGGGGTCCAGTGTTTGGAGACGCGATGCTCATCTCGGGGGTCTCAGTTGTATAATTTGGGGTGATGGGGTCCAGTGTTTGGAGACGCGATGCTCATTTCGGGGTCTCAGTTTTGTGTAATTTAGGGGATGGGGTCCAGTGTTTGGAGACGCGATGCTCATCTCGGGGTCTCAGTTGTGTAATTTGGGGTGATGGGGTCCAGTGTTTGGAGACGCGATGCTCATCTCGGGGTCTCAGTTGTGTAATTTGGGGTGATGGGGTCCAGTGTTTGGAGGTGCGATGCTCTCTCTCATTTCGGGGTCTCAGTTTTGTGTAATTTGGGTGATGGGGTCCAGTGTTTGGAGACGCGATGCTCATCTCGGGGTCTCAGTTGTATAATTTGGGGTGATGGGGTCCAGTGTTTGGAGGTGCGATGCTCTCTCTCATTTCGGGGTCTCAGTTTTGTGTAATATGGTTGATGGGGTCCAGTGTTTGGAGACGCGATGCTCATCTCGGGGTCTCAGTTGTAAAATTTGGGGGGATGGGGTCCAGTGTTTGGAGACGCGATGCTCATCTTGGGGTCTCAGTTGTATAATTTGGGGGATGGGGTCCAGTGTTTGGAGACGCGATGCTCATCTTGGGGTCTCAGTTGTGTAATTTGGGGGATGGGGTCCAGTGTTTGGAGACGCGATGCTCATTTCGGGGTCTCAGTTTTGTGTTATTTAGGGGATGGGGTCCAGTGTTTGGAGACGCGATGCTCATCTCGGGGTCTCAGTTGTGTAATTTGGGGTGATGGGGTCCAGTGTTTGGAGACGCGATGCTCATCTCGGGGTCTCAGTTGTGTAATTTGGGGTGATGGGGTCCAGTGTTAGGAGGTGCGATGCTCTCTCTCATTTCGGGGTCTCAGTTTTGTGTAATTTGGGTGATGGGGTCCAGTGTTTGGAGACGTGATGCTCATCTTGGGGTCTCAGTTTTGTGTAATTTGGGTGATGGGGTCCAGTGTTTGGAGACGCGATGCTCATCTCGGGGCCTCAGTTGTGTAATTTGGGGGATGGGGTCCAGTGTTTGGAGGTGTGATGCTCTCTCTCATTTCGGGGTCTCAGTTTTGTGTAATTTGGGGGATGGGGTCCAGTGTTTGGAGACGCGATGCTCATCTCGGGGTCTCAGTTGTGTAATTTGGGGGATGGGGTCCAGTGTTTGGAGGTGTGATGCTCTCTCTCATTTCGGGGTCTCAGTTTTGTGTAATTTGGGGGATGGGGTCCAGTGTTTGGAGACGCGATGCTCATCTCGGGGTCTCAGTTGTGTAATTTGGGGGATGGGGTCCAGTGTTTGGAGACGCGATGCTCATCTCGGGGTCTCAGTTGTGTAATTTGGGGGATGAGGTCCAATGTTAGGAGGTGCAATGCTCTCGCTCATCTCGGGGTCTCAGTTGTATAATTTGGGGTGATGGGGTCCAGTGTTAGGAGGTGCGATGCTCTCGCTTATCTTGGGGTCTCAGTTGTGTAATTTGGGGTGATGGGGTCCAGTGTTAGGAGGTGCGATGCTCTCTCTCATCTCGGGGTCTCAGTTGTGTAATTTGGGGTGATGGGGTCCAGTGTTAGGAGGTGCGATGCTCATTTCTGGGTCTCAGTTGTGTAATTTGGGGTGATGGGGTCCAGTGTTAGGAGGTGCAATGCTCATTTCTGGGTCTCAGTTGTATAATTTGGGGTGATGGGGTTCAGTGTTAGGAGGTGCGATGCTCTCGCTCATCTCGGGGTCTCAGTTGTATAATTTGGGGTGATGTGGTCCAGTGTTAGGAGGTGCAATGCTCTCGCTTATCTTGGGGTCTCAGTTGTGTAATTTGGGGTGATGGGGTCCAGTGTTAGGAGGTGCGATGCTCTCTCTCATCTCGGGGTCTCAGTTGTGTAATTTGGGGTGATGGGGTCCAGTGTTAGGAGATGCAATGCTCATTTCTGGGTCTCAGTTGTGTAATTTGGGGTGATGGGGTCCAGTGTTAGGAGGTGCAATGCTCATTTCTGGGTCTCAGTTGTGTAATTTGGGGTGATGGGGTCCAGTGTTAGGAGGTGCGATGCTCTCTCATCTTGGGGTCTCAGTTGTGTAATTTGGGGTGATGGGGTCCAGTGTTAGGTACGATGCTCTTTCATCTCGGGGTCTCAGTTGTGTAATTTGGGGTGATGGGGTCCAGTGTTAGGAGGTGCGATGCTCTCGCTCATCTCGGGGTCTCAGTTGTATAATTTGGGGTGATGGGGTCCAGTGTTGGGAGGTGCGATGCTCTCGCTCCTCTCGGGGTCTCAGTTGTGTAATTTGGGGTGATGGGGTCCAGTGTTAGGAGGTGCGATGCTCTCTCATCTTGGGGTCTCAGTTGTGTAATTTGGGGTGATGGGGTCCAGTGTTAGGTACGATGCTCTTTCATCTCGGGGTCTCAGTTGTGTAATTTGGGGTGATGGGGTCCAGTGTTAGGTACGATGCTCTTTCATCTCGGGGTCTCAGTTGTGTAATTTGGGGTGATGGGGTCCAGTGTTAGGAGGTGCGATGCTCTCGCTCATCTCGGGGTCTCAGTTGTATAATTTGGGGTGATGGGGTCCAGTGTTGGGAGGTGCGATGCTCTCGCTCCTCTCGGGGTCTCAGTTGTGTAATTTGGGGTGATGGGGTCCAGTGTTAGGAGGTGCGATGCTCTCTCATCTTGGGGTCTCAGTTGTGTAATTTGGGGTGATGGGGTCCAGTGTTAGGTACGATGCTCTTTCATCTCGGGGTCTCAGTTGTGTAATTTGGGGTGATGGGGTCCAGTGTTAGGAGGTGCGATGCTCTCGCTCCTCTCGGGGTCTCAGTTGTATAATTTGGGGTGATGGGGTTCAGTGTTAGGAGGTGCGATGCTCTCGCTCCTCTCGGGGTCTCAGTTGTGTAATTTGGGGTGATGGGGTTCAGTGTTAGGAGGTGCGATGCTCTCGCTCATCTCGGGGTCTCAGTTGTATAATTTGGGGTGATGGGGTTCAGTGTTAGGAGGTGCGATGCTCTCGCTCATCTCGGGGTCTCAGTTGTATAATTTGGGGTGATGGGGTCCAGTGTTAGGAGGTGCGATGCTCTCTCTCATCTCGGGGTCTCAGTTTTGTGTAATTTGGGGTGATGGGGTCCAGTGTTTGGAGACGCGATGCTCATCTTGGGGTCTCAGTTGTGTAGTTTGGGGGATGGGGTCCAGTGTTTGGAGACGCGATGCTCATCTCGGGGTCTCAGTTGTAAAATTTGGGGGGATGGGGTCCAGTGTTTGGAGACGCGATGCTCATCTTGGGGTCTCAGTTGTATAATTTGGGGGGAAGGGGTCCAGTGTTAGGAGGTGCGATGCTCTCTCACATCTCGGGGTCTCAGTTGTATAATTTGGGGTGATGGGGTCCAGTGTTAGGTACGATGCTCTCGCTCATCTCGGGTCTCAGTTGTGTAATTTGGGGTGATGGGGTCCAGTGTTAGGAGGTGCGATGCTCTCGCTCATCTCGGGGTCTCAGTTGTATAATTTGGGGTGATGGGGTTCAGTGTTAGGAGGTGCGATGCTCTCTCACATCTCGGGTCTCAGTTGTATAATTTGGGGTGATGGGGTTCAGTGTTAGGAGGTGCGATGCTCTCGCTCATCTCGGGGTCTCAGTTGTATAATTTGGGGTGATGGGGTCCAGTGTTGGGAGGTGCGATGCTCTCGCTCCTCTCGGGGTCTCAGTTGTGTAATTTGGGGTGATGGGGTCCAGTGTTAGGAGGTGCGATGCTCTCTCATCTTGGGGTCTCAGTTGTGTAATTTGGGGTGATGGGGTCCAGTGTTAGGTACGATGCTCTTTCATCTCGGGGTCTCAGTTGTGTAATTTGGGGTGGTGGGGTCCAGTGTTAGGAGGTGCGATGCTCTCTCACATCTCGGGGTCTCACTTGTGTAATTTGGGGTGATGGGGTCCAGTGTTAGGAGGTGCGATGCTCTCGCTCATCTCGGGGTCTCAGTTGTATAATTTGGGGTGATGGGGTCCAGTGTTGGGAGGTGCGATGCTCTCGCTCCTCTCGGGGTCTCAGTTGTGTAATTTGGGGTGATGGGGTCCAGTGTTAGGAGGTGCGATGCTCTCTCATCTTGGGGTCTCAGTTGTGTAATTTGGGGTGATGGGGTCCAGTGTTAGGTACGATGCTCTTTCATCTCGGGGTCTCAGTTGTGTAATTTGGGGTGATGGGGTCCAGTGTTAGGAGGTGCGATGCTCTCGCTCCTCTCGGGGTCTCAGTTGTATAATTTGGGGTGATGGGGTTCAGTGTTAGGAGGTGCGATGCTCTCGCTCCTCTCGGGGTCTCAGTTGTGTAATTTGGGGTGATGGGGTTCAGTGTTAGGAGGTGCGATGCTCTCGCTCCTCTCGGGGTCTCAGTTGTGTAATTTGGGGTGATGGGGTCCAGTGTTAGGAGGTGCAATGCTCATCTCGGGGTCTCAGTTGTATAATTTGGGGTGATGGGGTCCAGTGTTAGGAGGTGCGATGCTCTCGCTCCTCTCGGGGTCTCAGTTGTATAATTTGGGGTGATGGGGTTCAGTGTTAGGAGGTGCAATGCTCATCTCGGGGTCTCAGTTGTATAATTTGGGGTGATGGGGTCCAGTGTTAGGAGGTGCGATGCTCTCGCTCCTCTCGGGGTCTCAGTTGTGTAATTTGGGGTGATGGGGTTCAGTGTTAGGAGGTGCGATGCTCTCGCTCATCTCGGGGTCTCAGTTGTATAATTTGGGGTGATGGGGTCCAGTGTTAGGAGGTGCGATGCTCTCTCATCTTGGGGTCTCAGTTGTGTAATTTGGGGTGATGGGGTCCAGTGTTAGGTACGATGCTCTTTCATCTCGGGGTCTCAGTTGTGTAATTTGGGGTGATGGGGTGCAGTGTTAGGAGGTGCGATGCTCTCGCTCCTCTCGGGGTCTCAGTTGTATAATTTGGGGTGATGGGGTCCAGTGTTAGGAGGTGCGATGCTCTCGCTCCTCTCGGGGTCTCAGTTGTGTAATTTGGGGTGATGGGGTTCAGTGTTAGGAGGTGCGATGCTCTCGCTCCTCTCGGGGTCTCAGTTGTGAAATTTGGGGTGATGGGGTCCAGTGTTAGGAGGTGCGATGCTCTCGCTCATCTCGGGGTCTCAGTTGTATAATTTGGGGTGATGGGGTCTAGTGTTAGGAGGTGCGATGCTCTCTCACATCTCGGGGTCTCACTTGTGTAATTTGGGGTGATGGGGTCCAGTGTTAGGAGGTGTGAAGCTCTCTCTCATCTCGGGGTCTCAGTTGTGTAATTTGGGGTGATGGGGTCCAGTGTTAGGAGGTGCGATGCTCTCTCACATCTCGGGGTCTCAGTTGTATAATTTGGGGTGATGGGGTCCAGTGTTAGGAGGTGCACTGCTCTCGCTCATCTCGGGTCTCAGTTGTGTAATTTGGGGTGATGGGGTCCAGTGTTAGGAGGTGCAATGCTCTCGCTCATCTCGGGGTCTCAGTTGTATAATTTGGGGTGATGGGGTTCAGTGTTAGGAGGTGCGATGCTCTCGCTCCTCTCGGGGTCTCAGTTGTATAATTTGGGGTGATGGGGTTCAGTGTTAGGAGGTGCGATGCTCTCGCTCATCTCGGGGTCTCAGTTGTGTAATTTGGGGTGATGGGGTCCAGTGTTAAGAGGTGCGATGCTCTCGCTCATCTCGGGTCTCAGTTGTGTAATTTGGGGTGATGGGGTCCAGTGTTAGGAGGTGCGATGCTCTCGCTCATCTCGGGTCTCAGTTGTGTAATTTGGGGTGATGGGGTCCAGTGTTAAGAGGTGCGATGCTCTCGCTCATCTCGGGGTCTCAGTTGTGTAATTTGGGGTGATGGGGTCCAGTGTTAGGAGATGCGATGCTCTCTCATCTCGGGGTCTCAGTTGTGTAATTTGGGGTGATGGGGTCCAGTGTTAGGAGGTGCGATGCTCTCGCTCATCTCGGGGTCTCAGTTGTATAATTTGGGGTGATGGGGTCCAGTGTTGGGAGGTGCGATGCTCTCGCTCCTCTCGGGGTCTCAGTTGTGTAATTTGGGGTGATGGGGTCCAGTGTTAGGAGGTGCGATGCTCTCTCATCTTGGGGTCTCAGTTGTGTAATTTGGGGTGATGGGGTCCAGTGTTAGGTACGATGCTCTTTCATCTCGGGGTCTCAGTTGTGTAATTTGGGGTGGTGGGGTCCAGTGTTAGGAGGTGCGATGCTCTCTCACATCTCGGGGTCTCACTTGTGTAATTTGGGGTGATGGGGTCCAGTGTTAGGAGGTGCGATGCTCTCGCTCATCTCGGGGTCTCAGTTGTATAATTTGGGGTGATGGGGTCCAGTGTTGGGAGGTGCGATGCTCTCGCTCCTCTCGGGGTCTCAGTTGTGTAATTTGGGGTGATGGGGTCCAGTGTTAGGAGGTGCGATGCTCTCTCATCTTGGGGTCTCAGTTGTGTAATTTGGGGTGATGGGGTCCAGTGTTAGGTACGATGCTCTTTCATCTCGGGGTCTCAGTTGTGTAATTTGGGGTGATGGGGTCCAGTGTTAGGAGGTGCGATGCTCTCGCTCCTCTCGGGGTCTCAGTTGTATAATTTGGGGTGATGGGGTCCAGTGTTAGGAGGTGCAATGCTCATCTCGGGGTCTCAGTTGTATAATTTGGGGTGATGGGGTCCAGTGTTAGGAGGTGCGATGCTCTCGCTCCTCTCGGGGTCTCAGTTGTATAATTTGGGGTGATGGGGTTCAGTGTTAGGAGGTGCGATGCTCTCGCTCCTCTCGGGGTCTCAGTTGTGTAATTTGGGGTGATGGGGTTCAGTGTTAGGAGGTGCGATGCTCTCGCTCATCTCGGGGTCTCAGTTGTATAATTTGGGGTGATGGGGTCCAGTGTTAGGAGGTGCGATGCTCTCTCATCTTGGGGTCTCAGTTGTGTAATTTGGGGTGATGGGGTCCAGTGTTAGGTACGATGCTCTTTCATCTCGGGGTCTCAGTTGTGTAATTTGGGGTGATGGGGTGCAGTGTTAGGAGGTGCGATGCTCTCGCTCCTCTCGGGGTCTCAGTTGTATAATTTGGGGTGATGGGGTCCAGTGTTAGGAGGTGCGATGCTCTCGCTCCTCTCGGGGTCTCAGTTGTGTAATTTGGGGTGATGGGGTTCAGTGTTAGGAGGTGCGATGCTCTCGCTCCTCTCGGGGTCTCAGTTGTGAAATTTGGGGTGATGGGGTCCAGTGTTAGGAGGTGCGATGCTCTCGCTCATCTCGGGGTCTCAGTTGTATAATTTGGGGTGATGGGGTCTAGTGTTAGGAGGTGCGATGCTCTCTCACATCTCGGGGTCTCACTTGTGTAATTTGGGGTGATGGGGTCCAGTGTTAGGAGGTGTGAAGCTCTCTCTCATCTCGGGGTCTCAGTTGTGTAATTTGGGGTGATGGGGTCCAGTGTTAGGAGGTGCGATGCTCTCTCACATCTCGGGGTCTCAGTTGTATAATTTGGGGTGATGGGGTCCAGTGTTAGGAGGTGCACTGCTCTCGCTCATCTCGGGTCTCAGTTGTATAATTTGGGGTGATGGGGTCCAGTGTTAGGAGGTGCAATGCTCTCGCTCATCTCGGGGTCTCAGTTGTATAATTTGGGGTGATGGGGTTCAGTGTTAGGAGGTGCGATGCTCTCGCTCCTCTCGGGGTCTCAGTTGTATAATTTGGGGTGATGGGGTTCAGTGTTAGGAGGTGCGATGCTCTCGCTCATCTCGGGGTCTCAGTTGTGTAATTTGGGGTGATGGGGTCCAGTGTTAGGAGGTGCGATGCTCTCGCTCATCTCGGGTCTCAGTTGTGTAATTTGGGGTGATGGGGTCCAGTGTTAAGAGGTGCGATGCTCTCGCTCATCTCGGGGTCTCAGTTGTGTAATTTGGGGTGATGGGGTCCAGTGTTAGGAGATGCGATGCTCTCTCATCTCGGGGTCTCAGTTGTGTAATTTGGGGTGATGGGGTCCAGTGTTAGGAGGTGCGATGCTCTCGCTCATCTCGGGGTCTCAGTTGTATAATTTGGGGTGATGGGGTCCAGTGTTGGGAGGTGCGATGCTCTCGCTCCTCTCGGGGTCTCAGTTGTGTAATTTGGGGTGATGGGGTCCAGTGTTAGGAGGTGCGATGCTCGCTCTCATCTTGGGGTCTCAGTTGTGTAATTTGGGGTGATGGGGTCCAGTGTTTGGAGACGTGATGCTCATCTTGGGGTCTCAGTTTTGTGTAATTTGGGGGATGGGGTCCAGTGTTTGGAGACGCGATGCTCATCTCGGGGCCTCAGTTGTGTAATTTGGGGGATGGGGTCCAGTGTTTGGAGACGCGATGCTTATCTCGGGGTCTCAGTTGTGTAATTTGGGGTGATGGGGTCCAGTGTTAGGAGGTGTGATGCTCTCTCTCATTTCGGGGTCTCAGTTTTGTGTAATTTGGGGGATGGGGTCCAGTGTTTGGAGACGCGATGCTCATCTCGGGGTCTCAGTTGTATAATTTGGGGTGATGGGGTCTAGTGTTAGGAGGTGCGATGCTCTCTCACATCTCGGGGTCTCACTTGTGTAATTTGGGGTGATGGGGTCCAGTGTTAGGAGGTGCGATGCTCTCTCTCATCTCGGGGTCTCAGTTGTGTAATTTGGGGTGATGGGGTCCAGTGTTAGGAGGTGCGATGCTCTCTCACATCTCGGGGTCTCAGTTGTGTAATTTGGGGTGATGGGGTCCAGTGTTAGGAGGTGCAATGCTCTCGCTCATCTCGGGGTCTCAGTTGTATAATTTGGGGTGATGGGGTTCAGTGTTAGGAGGTGCGATGCTCTCGCTCCTCTCGGGGTCTCAGTTGTGTAATTTGGGGTGATGGGGTCCAGTGTTAGGAGGTGCGATGCTCTCGCTCATCTCGGGTCTCAGTTGTGTAATTTGGGGTGATGGGGTCCAGTGTTAGGAGGTGCGATGCTCTCGCTCATCTCGGGTCTCAGTTGTGTAATTTGGGGTGATGGGGTCCAGTGTTAAGAGGTGCGATGCTCTCGCTCATCTCGGGGTCTCAGTTGTGTAATTTGGGGTGATGGGGTCCAGTGTTAGGAGATGCGATGCTCTCTCATCTCGGGGTCTCAGTTGTGTAATTTGGGGTGATGGGGTCCAGTGTTGGGAGGTGCGATGCTCTCGCTCATCTCGGGGTCTCAGTTGTGTAATTTGGGGTGATGGGGTCCAGTGTTAGGAGGTGCGATGCTCTCGCTCATCTCGGGTCTCAGTTGTGTAATTTGGGGTGATGGGGTCCAGTGTTAGGAGGTGCGATGCTCTCGCTCATCTCGGGTCTCAGTTGTGTAATTTGGGGTGATGGGGTCCAGTGTTAAGAGGTGCGATGCTCTCGCTCATCTCGGGGTCTCAGTTGTGTAATTTGGGGTGATGGGGTCCAGTGTTAGGAGATGCGATGCTCTCTCATCTCGGGGTCTCAGTTGTGTAATTTGGGGTGATGGGGTCCAGTGTTGGGAGGTGCGATGCTCTCGCTCATCTCGGGGTCTCAGTTGTGTAATTTGGGGTGATGGGGTCCAGTGTTAAGAGGTGCGATGCTCTCGCTCATCTCGGGGTCTCAGTTGTATAATTTGGGATGATGGGGTCCAGTGTTGGGAGGTGCGATGCTCTCGCTCCTCTCGGGGTCTCAGTTGTGTAATTTGGGGTGATGGGGTCCAGTGTTAGGAGGTGCGATGCTCGCTCTCATCTTGGGGTCTCAGTTGTGTAATTTGGGGTGATGGGGTCCAGTGTTAGGTACGATGCTCTTTCATCTCGGGGTCTCAGTTGTAAAATTTGGGGGGATGGGGTCCAGTGTTTGGAGACGCGATGCTCATCTTGGGGTCTCAGTTGTATAATTTGGGGGGAAGGGGTCCAGTGTTTGGAGACGCGATGCTCATCTTGGGGTCTCAGTTGTGTAATATGGGTGATGGGGTCCAGTGTTTGGAGACGCGATGCTCATCTCGGGGGTCTCAGTTGTATAATTTGGGGTGATGGGGTCCAGTGTTTGGAGACGCGATGCTCATTTCGGGGTCTCAGTTTTGTGTAATTTAGGGGATGGGGTCCAGTGTTTGGAGACGCGATGCTCATCTCGGGGTCTCAGTTGTGTAATTTGGGGTGATGGGGTCCAGTGTTTGGAGACGCGATGCTCATCTCGGGGTCTCAGTTGTGTAATTTGGGGTGATGGGGTCCAGTGTTTGGAGGTGCGATGCTCTCTCTCATTTCGGGGTCTCAGTTTTGTGTAATTTGGGTGATGGGGTCCAGTGTTTGGAGACGCGATGCTCATCTCGGGGTCTCAGTTGTGTAATTTGGGGTGATGGGGTCCAGTGTTTGGAGGTGCGATGCTCTCTCTCATTTCGGGGTCTCAGTTGTGTAATTTGGGGTGATGGGGTCCAGTGTTTGGAGACGCGATGCTCATCTCGGGGTCTCAGTTGTATAATTTGGGGTGATGGGGTCCAGTGTTTGGAGGTGCGATGCTCTCTCTCATTTCGGGGTCTCAGTTTTGTGTAATATGGTTGATGGGGTCCAGTGTTTGGAGACGCGATGCTCATCTCGGGGTCTCAGTTGTAAAATTTGGGGGGATGGGGTCCAGTGTTTGGAGACGCGATGCTCATCTTGGGGTCTCAGTTGTATAATTTGGGGGATGGGGTCCAGTGTTTGGAGACGCGATGCTCATCTTGGGGTCTCAGTTGTGTAATATGGGTGATGGGGTCCAGTGTTTGGAGACGCGATGCTCATTTCGGGGTCTCAGTTTTGTGTAATTTAGGGGATGGGGTCCAGTGTTTGGAGACGCGATGCTCATCTCGGGGTCTCAGTTGTGTAATTTGGGGTGATGGGGTCCAGTGTTTGGAGACGCGATGCTCATCTCGGGGTCTCAGTTGTGTAATTTGGGGTGATGGGGTCCAGTGTTAGGAGGTGCGATGCTCTCTCTCATTTCGGGGTCTCAGTTTTGTGTAATTTGGGTGATGGGGTCCAGTGTTTGGAGACGTGATGCTCATCTTGGGGTCTCAGTTTTGTGTAATTTGGGTGATGGGGTCCAGTGTTTGGAGACGCGATGCTCATCTCGGGGCCTCAGTTGTGTAATTTGGGGGATGGGGTCCAGTGTTTGGAGACGCGATGCTTATCTCGGGGTCTCAGTTGTGTAATTTGGGGTGATGGGGTCCAGTGTTAGGAGGTGTGATGCTCTCTCTCATTTCGGGGTCTCAGTTTTGTGTAATTTGGGGGATGGGGTCCAGTGTTTGGAGACGCGATGCTCATCTCGGGGTCTCAGTTGTGTAATTTGGGGGATGGGGTCCAGTGTTTGGAGGTGCGATGCTCTCTCTCATTTCGGGGTCTCAGTTTTGTGTAATTTGGGTGATGGGGTCCAGTGTTTGGAGACGCGATGCTCATCTCGGGGTCTCAGTTGTGTAATTTGGGGGATGGGGTCCAGTGTTTGGAGGTGTGATGCTCTCTCTCATTTCGGGGTCTCAGTTTTGTGTAATTTGGGGGATGGGGTCCAGTGTTTGGAGACGCGATGCTCATCTCGGGGTCTCAGTTGTGTAATTTGGGGGATGGGGTCCAGTGTTTGGAGACGCGATGCTCATCTCGGGGTCTCAGTTGTGTAATTTGGGGGATGAGGTCCAATGTTAGGAGGTGCAATGCTCTCTCTCATCTCTGAGTCTCGGTTGTATAATTTGGGGTGATGGGGTCCAGTGTTAGGAGATGCAATGCTCATTTCTGGGTCTCAGTTGTGTAATTTGGGGTGATGGGGTCCAGTGTTAGGAGGTGCAATGCTCATTTCTGGGTCTCAGTTGTATAATTTGGGGTGATGGGGTTCAGTGTTAGGAGGTGCGATGCTCTCGCTCATCTCGGGGTCTCAGTTGTATAATTTGGGGTGATGTGGTCCAGTGTTAGGAGGTGCAATGCTCTCGCTTATCTTGGGGTCTCAGTTGTGTAATTTGGGGTGATGGGGTCCAGTGTTAGGAGGTGCGATGCTCTCTCTCATCTCTGAGTCTCGGTTGTATAATTTGGGGTGATGGGGTCCAGTGTTAGGAGATGCAATGCTCATTTCTGGGTCTCAGTTGTGTAATTTGGGGTGATGGGGTCCAGTGTTAGGAGGTGCAATGCTCATTTCTGGGTCTCAGTTGTATAATTTGGGGTGATGGGGTTCAGTGTTAGGAGGTGCGATGCTCTCGCTCATCTCGGGGTCTCAGTTGTATAATTTGGGGTGATGGGGTCCAGTGTTAGGAGGTGCGATGCTCTCGCTTATCTTGGGGTCTCAGTTGTGTAATTTGGGGTGATGGGGTCCAGTGTTAGGAGGTGCGATGCTCTCTCTCATCTCGGGGTCTCAGTTGTGTAATTTGGGGTGATGGGGTCCAGTGTTAGGAGATGCAATGCTCATTTCTGGGTCTCAGTTGTGTAATTTGGGGTGATGGGGTCCAGTGTTAGGAGGTGCAATGCTCATTTCTGGGTCTCAGTTGTGTAATTTGGGGTGATGGGGTCCAGTGTTAGGAGGTGCGATGCTCTCGCTTATCTTGGGGTCTCAGTTGTGTAATTTGGGGTGATGGGGTCCAGTGTTAGGAGGTGCGATGCTCTCTCATCTTGGGGTCTCAGTTGTGTAATTTGGGGTGATGGGGTCCAGTGTTAGGAGGTGCGATGCTCTCGCTCATCTCGGGGTCTCAGTTGTATAATTTGGGGTGATGGGGTCCAGTGTTGGGAGGTGCGATGCTCTCGCTCCTCTCGGGGTCTCAGTTGTGTAATTTGGGGTGATGGGGTCCAGTGTTAGGAGGTGCGATGCTCTCTCATCTTGGGGTCTCAGTTGTGTAATTTGGGGTGATGGGGTCCAGTGTTAGGTACGATGCTCTTTCATCTCGGGGTCTCAGTTGTGTAATTTGGGGTGATGGGGTCCAGTGTTAGGAGGTGCGATGCTCTCGCTCATCTCGGGGTCTCAGTTGTATAATTTGGGGTGATGGGGTCCAGTGTTGGGAGGTGCGATGCTCTCGCTCCTCTCGGGGTCTCAGTTGTGTAATTTGGGGTGATGGGGTCCAGTGTTAGGAGGTGCGATGCTCTCTCATCTTGGGGTCTCAGTTGTGTAATTTGGGGTGATGGGGTCCAGTGTTAGGTACGATGCTCTTTCATCTCGGGGTCTCAGTTGTGTAATTTGGGGTGATGGGGTCCAGTGTTAGGAGGTGCGATGCTCTCGCTCCTCTCGGGGTCTCAGTTGTATAATTTGGGGTGATGGGGTTCAGTGTTAGGAGGTGCGATGCTCTCGCTCCTCTCGGGGTCTCAGTTGTGTAATTTGGGGTGATGGGGTTCAGTGTTAGGAGGTGCGATGCTCTCGCTCATCTCGGGGTCTCAGTTGTATAATTTGGGGTGATGGGGTTCAGTGTTAGGAGGTGCGATGCTCTCGCTCATCTCGGGGTCTCAGTTGTATAATTTGGGGTGATGGGGTCCAGTGTTAGGAGGTGCGATGCTCTCTCTCATCTCGGGGTCTCAGTTGTATAATTTGGGGTGATGGGGTCCAGTGTTAGGAGGTGCGATGCTCTCTCTCATCTCGGGGTCTCAGTTTTGTGTAATTTGGGGTGATGGGGTCCAGTGTTTGGAGACGCGATGCTCATCTTGGGGTCTCAGTTGTGTAGTTTGGGGGATGGGGTCCAGTGTTTGGAGACGCGATGCTCATCTTGGGGTCTCAGTTGTATAATTTGGGGGGAAGGGGTCCAGTGTTAGGAGGTGCGATGCTCTCTCACATCTCGGGGTCTCAGTTGTATAATTTGGGGTGATGGGGTCCAGTGTTAGGTACGATGCTCTCGCTCATCTCGGGTCTCAGTTGTGTAATTTGGGGTGATGGGGTCCAGTGTTAGGAGGTGCGATGCTCTCGCTCATCTCGGGGTCTCAGTTGTATAATTTGGGGTGATGGGGTTCAGTGTTAGGAGGTGCGATGCTCTCTCACATCTCGGGTCTCAGTTGTATAATTTGGGGTGATGGGGTTCAGTGTTAGGAGGTGCGATGCTCTCGCTCATCTCGGGGTCTCAGTTGTATAATTTGGGGTGATGGGGTCCAGTGTTGGGAGGTGCGATGCTCTCGCTCCTCTCGGGGTCTCAGTTGTGTAATTTGGGGTGATGGGGTCCAGTGTTAGGAGGTGCGATGCTCTCTCATCTTGGGGTCTCAGTTGTGTAATTTGGGGTGATGGGGTCCAGTGTTAGGTACGATGCTCTTTCATCTCGGGGTCTCAGTTGTGTAATTTGGGGTGGTGGGGTCCAGTGTTAGGAGGTGCGATGCTCTCTCACATCTCGGGGTCTCACTTGTGTAATTTGGGGTGATGGGGTCCAGTGTTAGGAGGTGCGATGCTCTCGCTCATCTCGGGGTCTCAGTTGTATAATTTGGGGTGATGGGGTCCAGTGTTGGGAGGTGCGATGCTCTCGCTCCTCTCGGGGTCTCAGTTGTGTAATTTGGGGTGATGGGGTCCAGTGTTAGGAGGTGCGATGCTCTCTCATCTTGGGGTCTCAGTTGTGTAATTTGGGGTGATGGGGTCCAGTGTTAGGTACGATGCTCTTTCATCTCGGGGTCTCAGTTGTGTAATTTGGGGTGATGGGGTCCAGTGTTAGGAGGTGCGATGCTCTCGCTCCTCTCGGGGTCTCAGTTGTATAATTTGGGGTGATGGGGTTCAGTGTTAGGAGGTGCGATGCTCTCGCTCCTCTCGGGGTCTCAGTTGTGTAATTTGGGGTGATGGGGTTCAGTGTTAGGAGGTGCGATGCTCTCGCTCATCTCGGGGTCTCAGTTGTATAATTTGGGGTGATGGGGTCCAGTGTTAGGAGGTGCAATGCTCATCTCGGGGTCTCAGTTGTATAATTTGGGGTGATGGGGTCCAGTGTTAGGAGGTGCGATGCTCTCGCTCCTCTCGGGGTCTCAGTTGTATAATTTGGGGTGATGGGGTTCAGTGTTAGGAGGTGCGATGCTCTCGCTCCTCTCGGGGTCTCAGTTGTGTAATTTGGGGTGATGGGGTTCAGTGTTAGGAGGTGCGATGCTCTCGCTCATCTCGGGGTCTCAGTTGTATAATTTGGGGTGATGGGGTCCAGTGTTAGGAGGTGCGATGCTCTCTCATCTTGGGGTCTCAGTTGTGTAATTTGGGGTGATGGGGTCCAGTGTTAGGTACGATGCTCTTTCATCTCGGGGTCTCAGTTGTGTAATTTGGGGTGATGGGGTGCAGTGTTAGGAGGTGCGATGCTCTCGCTCCTCTCGGGGTCTCAGTTGTATAATTTGGGGTGATGGGGTCCAGTGTTAGGAGGTGCGATGCTCTCGCTCCTCTCGGGGTCTCAGTTGTGTAATTTGGGGTGATGGGGTTCAGTGTTAGGAGGTGCGATGCTCTCGCTCCTCTCGGGGTCTCAGTTGTGAAATTTGGGGTGATGGGGTCCAGTGTTAGGAGGTGCGATGCTCTCGCTCATCTCGGGGTCTCAGTTGTATAATTTGGGGTGATGGGGTCTAGTGTTAGGAGGTGCGATGCTCTCTCACATCTCGGGGTCTCACTTGTGTAATTTGGGGTGATGGGGTCCAGTGTTGGGAGGTGTGAAGCTCTCTCTCATCTCGGGGTCTCAGTTGTGTAATTTGGGTCGATGGGGTCCAGTGTTAGGAGGTGCGATGCTCTCTCACATCTCGGGGTCTCAGTTGTATAATTTGGGGTGATGGGGTCCAGTGTTAGGAGGTGCACTGCTCTCGCTCATCTCGGGTCTCAGTTGTGTAATTTGGGGTGATGGGGTCCAGTGTTAGGAGGTGCAATGCTCTCGCTCATCTCGGGGTCTCAGTTGTATAATTTGGGGTGATGGGGTTCAGTGTTAGGAGGTGCGATGCTCTCGCTCCTCTCGGGGTCTCAGTTGTATAATTTGGGGTGATGGGGTTCAGTGTTAGGAGGTGCGATGCTCTCGCTCATCTCGGGGTCTCAGTTGTGTAATTTGGGGTGATGGGGTCCAGTGTTAAGAGGTGCGATGCTCTCGCTCATCTCGGGTCTCAGTTGTGTAATTTGGGGTGATGGGGTCCAGTGTTAGGAGGTGCGATGCTCTCGCTCATCTCGGGTCTCAGTTGTGTAATTTGGGGTGATGGGGTCCAGTGTTAAGAGGTGCGATGCTCTCGCTCATCTCGGGGTCTCAGTTGTGTAATTTGGGGTGATGGGGTCCAGTGTTAGGAGATGCGATGCTCTCTCATCTCGGGGTCTCAGTTGTGTAATTTGGGGTGATGGGGTCCAGTGTTAGGAGGTGCGATGCTCTCGCTCATCTCGGGGTCTCAGTTGTATAATTTGGGGTGATGGGGTCCAGTGTTGGGAGGTGCGATGCTCTCGCTCCTCTCGGGGTCTCAGTTGTGTAATTTGGGGTGATGGGGTCCAGTGTTAGGAGGTGCGATGCTCGCTCTCATCTTGGGGTCTCAGTTGTGTAATTTGGGGTGATGGGGTCCAGTGTTAGGTACGATGCTCTTTCATCTCGGGGTCTCAGTTGTATAATTTGGGTGATGGGGTCCAGTGTTTGGAGACGCGATGCTCATCTTGGGGTCTCAGTTGTATAATTTGGGGGGAAGGGGTCCAGTGTTTGGAGACGCGATGCTCATCTTGGGGGTCTCAGTTGTGTAATTTGGGGTGATGGGGTCCAGTGTTTGGAGACGCGATGCTCATTTCGGGGTCTCAGTTTTGTGTAATTTAGGGGATGGGGTCCAGTGTTTGGAGACGCGATGCTCATCTCGGGGTCTCAGTTGTGTAATTTGGGGTGATGGGGTCCAGTGTTTGGAGACGCGATGCTCATCTCGGGGTCTCAGTTGTGTAATTTGGGGTGATGGGGTCCAGTGTTTGGAGGTGCGATGCTCTCTCTCATTTCGGGGTCTCAGTTTTGTGTAATTTGGGTGATGGGGTCCAGTGTTTGGAGACGCGATGCTCATCTCGGGGTCTCAGTTGTGTAATTTGGGGTGATGGGGTCCAGTGTTTGGAGGTGCGATGCTCTCTCTCATTTCGGGGTCTCAGTTTTGTGTAATATGGGTGATGGGGTCCAGTGTTTGGAGACACGATGCTCATCTCGGGGTCTCAGTTGTAAAATTTGGGGGGATGGGGTCCAGTGTTTGGAGACGCGATGCTCATCTTGGGGTCTCAGTTGTATAATTTGGGGGATGGGGTCCAGTGTTTGGAGACGCGATGCTCATCTTGGGGTCTCAGTTGTATAATTTGGGGGGATGGGGTCCAGTGTTTGGAGACGCGATGCTCATCTTGGGGTCTCAGTTGTATAATTTGGGGGATGGGGTCCAGTGTTAGGAGGTGCGATGCTCATCTTGGGGTCTCAGTTGTGTAATATGGATGATGGGGTCCAGTGTTTGGAGACGCGATGCTCATCTCGGGGCCTCAGTTGTGTAATTTGGGGGATGGGGTCCAGTGTTTGGAGACGCGATGCTTATCTCGGGGTCTCAGTTGTGTAATTTGGGGTGATGGGGTCCAGTGTTAGGAGGTGTGATGCTCTCTCTCATTTCGGGGTCTCAGTTTTGTGTAATTTGGGGGATGGGGTCCAGTGTTTGGAGACGCGATGCTCATCTCGGGGTCTCAGTTGTATAATTTGGGGTGATGGGGTCTAGTGTTAGGAGGTGCGATGCTCTCTCACATCTCGGGGTCTCACTTGTGTAATTTGGGGTGATGGGGTCCAGTGTTAGGAGGTGTGAAGCTCTCTCTCATCTCGGGGTCTCAGTTGTGTAATTTGGGGTGATGGGGTCCAGTGTTAGGAGGTGCGATGCTCTCTCACATCTCGGGGTCTCAGTTGTGTAATTTGGGGTGATGGGGTCCAGTGTTAGGAGGTGCAATGCTCTCGCTCATCTCGGGGTCTCAGTTGTGTAATTTGGGGTGATGGGGTTCAGTGTTAGGAGGTGCGATGCTCTCGCTCATCTCGGGGTCTCAGTTGTGTAATTTGGGGTGATGGGGTCCAGTGTTAGGAGGTGCAATGCTCTCGCTCATCTCGGGGTCTCAGTTGTATAATTTGGGGTGATGGGGTTCAGTGTTAGGAGGTGCGATGCTCTCGCTCCTCTCGGGGTCTCAGTTGTGTAATTTGGGGTGATGGGGTTCAGTGTTAGGAGGTGCGATGCTCTCGCTCATCTCGGGGTCTCAGTTGTGTAATTTGGGGTGATGGGGTCCAGTGTTAAGAGGTGCGATGCTCTCGCTCATCTCGGGGTCTCAGTTGTGTAATTTGGGGTGATGGGGTCCAGTGTTAGGAGGTGCGATGCTCGCTCTCATCTTGGGGTCTCAGTTGTGTAATTTGGGGTGATGGGGTCCAGTGTTAGGTACGATGCTCTCTCATCTCGGGGTCTCAGTTGTGTAATTTGGGGTGATGGGGTCCAGTGTTAGGAGGTGCGATGCTCTCGCTCATCTCGGGGTCTCAGTTGTATAATTTGGGATGATGGGGTCCAGTGTTGGGAGGTGCGATGCTCTCGCTCCTCTCGGGGTCTCAGTTGTGTAATTTGGGGTGATGGGGTCCAGTGTTAGGAGGTGCGATGCTCGCTCTCATCTTGGGGTCTCAGTTGTGTAATTTGGGGTGATGGGGTCCAGTGTTAGGTACGATGCTCTTTCATCTCGGGGTCTCAGTTGTAAAATTTGGGGGGATGGGGTCCAGTGTTTGGAGACGCGATGCTCATCTTGGGGTCTCAGTTGTATAATTTGGGGGGAAGGGGTCCAGTGTTTGGAGACGCGATGCTCATCTTGGGGTCTCAGTTGTGTAATATGGGTGATGGGGTCCAGTGTTTGGAGACGCGATGCTCATCTCGGGGGTCTCAGTTGTATAATTTGGGGTGATGGGGTCCAGTGTTTGGAGACGCGATGCTCATTTCGGGGTCTCAGTTTTGTGTAATTTAGGGGATGGGGTCCAGTGTTTGGAGACGCGATGCTCATCTCGGGGTCTCAGTTGTGTAATTTGGGGTGATGGGGTCCAGTGTTTGGAGGTGCGATGCTCTCTCTCATTTCGGGGTCTCAGTTTTGTGTAATTTGGGTGATGGGGTCCAGTGTTTGGAGACGCGATGCTCATCTCGGGGTCTCAGTTGTGTAATTTGGGGTGATGGGGTCCAGTGTTTGGAGGTGCGATGCTCTCTCTCATTTCGGGGTCTCAGTTGTGTAATTTGGGGTGATGGGGTCCAGTGTTTGGAGACGCGATGCTCATCTCGGGGTCTCAGTTGTATAATTTGGGGTGATGGGGTCCAGTGTTTGGAGGTGCGATGCTCTCTCTCATTTCGGGGTCTCAGTTTTGTGTAATATGGTTGATGGGGTCCAGTGTTTGGAGACGCGATGCTCATCTCGGGGTCTCAGTTGTAAAATTTGGGGGGATGGGGTCCAGTGTTTGGAGACGCGATGCTCATCTTGGGGTCTCAGTTGTATAATTTGGGGGATGGGGTCCAGTGTTTGGAGACGCGATGCTCATCTTGGGGTCTCAGTTGTGTAATATGGGTGATGGGGTCCAGTGTTTGGAGACGCGATGCTCATCTCGGGGGTCTCAGTTGTGTAATTTGGGGTGATGGGGTCCAGTGTTTGGAGACGCGATGCTCATTTCGGGGTCTCAGTTTTGTGTAATTTAGGGGATGGGGTCCAGTGTTTGGAGACGCGATGCTCATCTCGGGGTCTCAGTTGTGTAATTTGGGGTGATGGGGTCCAGTGTTTGGAGACGCGATGCTCATCTCGGGGTCTCAGTTGTGTAATTTGGGGTGATGGGGTCCAGTGTTAGGAGGTGCGATGCTCTCTCTCATTTCGGGGTCTCAGTTTTGTGTAATTTGGGTGATGGGGTCCAGTGTTTGGAGACGTGATGCTCATCTTGGGGTCTCAGTTTTGTGTAATTTGGGTGATGGGGTCCAGTGTTTGGAGACGCGATGCTCATCTCGGGGCCTCAGTTGTGTAATTTGGGGGATGGGGTCCAGTGTTTGGAGACGCGATGCTTATCTCGGGGTCTCAGTTGTGTAATTTGGGGTGATGGGGTCCAGTGTTAGGAGGTGTGATGCTCTCTCTCATTTCGGGGTCTCAGTTTTGTGTAATTTGGGGGATGGGGTCCAGTGTTTGGAGACGCGATGCTCATCTCGGGGTCTCAGTTGTGTAATTTGGGGGATGGGGTCCAGTGTTTGGAGGTGCGATGCTCTCTCTCATTTCGGGGTCTCAGTTTTGTGTAATTTGGGTGATGGGGTCCAGTGTTTGGAGACGCGATGCTCATCTCGGGGTCTCAGTTGTGTAATTTGGGGGATGGGGTCCAGTGTTTGGAGGTGTGATGCTCTCTCTCATTTCGGGGTCTCAGTTTTGTGTAATTTGGGGGATGGGGTCCAGTGTTTGGAGACGCGATGCTCATCTCGGGGTCTCAGTTGTGTAATTTGGGGGATGGGGTCCAGTGTTTGGAGACGCGATGCTCATCTCGGGGTCTCAGTTGTGTAATTTGGGGGATGAGGTCCAGTGTTTGGAGACGCGATGCTCATCTCGGGGTCTCAGTTGTGTAATTTGGGGGATGGGGTCCAGTGTTTGGAGACGCGATGCTTATCTCGGGGTCTCAGTTGTGTAATTTGGGGGATGGGGTCCAGTGTTTGGAGACGCAATGCTTATCTCGGGGTCTCAGTTGTGTAATTTGGGGGATGGGGTCCAGTGTTTGGAGACGCGATGCTCATCTCGGGGTCTCAGTTGTGTAATTTGGGGGATGGGGTCCAGTGTTTGGAGACGCGATGCTCATCTCGGGGTCTCAGTTGTGTAATTTGGGGGATGGGGTCCAGTGTTTGGAGACGCGATGCTCATCTCGGGGTCTCAGTTGTGTAATTTGGGGGATGGGGTCCAGTGTTTGGAGACGCGATGCTTATCTCGGGGTCTCAGTTGTGTAATTTGGGGGATGGGGTCCAGTGTTTGGAGACGCAATGCTTATCTCGGGGTCTCAGTTGTGTAATTTGGGGGATGGGGTCCAGTGTTTGGAGACGCGATGCTCATCTCGGGGTCTCAGTTGTGTAATTTGGGGGATGGGGTCCAGTGTTTGGAGATGCTCTCGCTCATTTCTGGGTTGGCACATCGAGGTGGAGATAAGGGGTCTTCTCCTGCCTCCAGTTTGGGAGAGGAAGAAGGCGGCCCGGTGAGTCTCTGTACAGCCCCAAGCTTCCCCTTTTCTGCACATGATCCAACCGTAGTCTTCAGAGCCCCCTGTGTCCTCCAGTCATTCACCTTCTCCACCAGGAGACGTCCAGCAGCTGTGAGAGAGAAAGCTTTACCCCGAGGCCATCAGAATAAGAGAGCGGAGAGCCGGCACGGCCAATGATTGAATTACAGGGAAGGCGCAGATCCGTTTTATAGAGGAGTGTTGTGCATTGGTGGCGCAGACACGACGCTTGGCACGCTGCCCAGTTTTTCCATGGCAGCGGTTGCTATTATGCAAATTCTACTCAAGCTTTGAATTCCTCCGTAGGGTTTTTTTTTTTTCCTCCATTCCCCCCCCCCCCCCCCTGTTCTTGGCGTACACAAAACAAGCAGCGGAACGCCGCAGCCACCATCTCCCTCCCTGCCTGCAAAATAAAACAAGGTGCCACGTTTATTTCCATAAATAACTGGCAAACGCCGTCACGTACGGCCGAATGCAGCTGGCTGCCGAATACGGGTGGGTAGGATTCTCCTTCCAGGAAGAGCGATCTGCTCCCCGTTCTTCATCTTATGATTATTCCAACGATCCTTTGTATGGGAGTAGCCAATACGCCATATTTTTACGTTTTTGGTATGCATGTTCTTCACCCGGATATAACCTTACAATCCAGTTGTATTCAGTGTTTAGAATGTTCCGGTGAGTCTCAGCCGGGCCCATTCCTGGGCTTCAGGCCTGTAGATTGGTTAATGTTTGGTAGGAGGATAGTATTGGTGTGCATGATGGAGGGTTTGCTCTTCTAAATTACTTTTTGTGTTTTCTCTTCCAGGACTCTTCCAGATCATCTAAGAAGTCTTCGGAAAACCCAAGTACGGACGGTCTGAAGGCCGAGCGTTTACACCTTCGTTCCGAGGAGGAGAAGGTCCCGGCAACAAAGAACTCTTTACCTTTGCACTCAGAAGCGGCTGAGCCCAACAAGGCATCGCCATCTGGACTTGTCAGTAACAAAGACCCTGACTCAAAGGACAGGGTCCCGGTGAACGGCACAGCCGCCAGCGTTACTGAAAAGCTTGCTCAGCTCATTGCAACATGCCCTCCTTCCAAGTCTTCCAAAATCAGAGCCAAAAAGCAGGCCTCGTCCTCCCCGGTCAGCTCGCCCTTGGAGGAACGGGTAATGCCGAAAGATGACTCTCCTGCCACGGAGCGTCTGAGCTCGCTTTCCAAATCCAGGGGCTCGGAGGAAAGAATGAGCAGTCAAACCTCGGAGAGGAGTAACGTACGGCAGGCCAAGGACAGCATTTTGGAAAAGTTCTGTATCAAGAAAGAGGGATCCGCTGGCGAGAGAGATAAATTTAATAACAGGACTTCCATCCCAGTGGAGAAAAGTTCCCTCTCTGAGAAAGGTGTCCCTGATACGGAGATGCCAGAAAAGCTTTGCCCTGTGTATTGCACTTCATTGGACTACCGGAAGGGGGGTGCGTCCGAAGCGTCAGCCGCCGTGTCACCCTTCAGTGCCGTCGGAGAAGGTAATCTACCTTCGCCAGCACCAGCGACGTCTCTGACATCCTCCAGTAGGAGTTCAAATGTGAATTGTCCCCAATCCCCCTCAAGTTCATTGCACTTAACTCCTGACGCAACGCGTGTGGAATGTATTGATGAGCCAAGCGACAAAAGCAAGTTTACATCCGACACTTTACCCGCTGACAGGGCTCATAGAATCCCTCAGAACTCTTTGGACTTCTTATCTAATGAAAAGACGAGCAAAGAGGTCAAACGTATCCCCAGTGGGAATTTAAGGACTTCTTCTGTTCCCCCTGTACCAGAGAAAAAACCCACGCAGAGGGTGGAGCCTGGCAGCCACCGCTCAGACCCATCTGTCGTCAGCTTTGCAAGTTTACTTAGGAAAAAACAGTTGGTGAAGGTGGGCAACCTCTCGGAAAAACCGCCTTACGGCAGCCAACATGGCGGCACCAACTCGCAGACTAAACATTTTAAGAAAAGGAAAGGCAAAAAGCCCCGGTGGACGAAAGTGTCCAACAAAACCACCCAGAAAGTATCACCAGAGCATGGTGTGGTAAGGCCGGCATCGGTGGGAAGTGATCGGTCTCAGCGGGGCACACCGGAAAAATCTTCCGGGAAAACCTCAGTTCATGGTCAAGTTTCCAAGTCCTTGTCCAAAGCAAACCTTTCCAATGAAGGAGCCATCAACGAAACGCACAAGCTGTACAGTTCCCATAGGAATTATAGAATGGTTTGTATGTCCACTGATGGCTCCAACGCTTACAAACCTAAGAGAGGGAAGCCTAAAAGTAAGCATATGCCCCATCTGGAGGGTCCCCCCAAAAGAGCACTTAAAATCCCAGCTTTTAAAGTAGCCTCATCACAATCCAAAGAAGAGCAAGGCCCCCCCGTTCTCCAGCCGGAGATCGAGATGTCGTCTCTAAAAACAACCCTTCCCAGACCGGCGTTTCCCAGGAAGAGGGGGAGGCCGAGGAGGGATTCCACTGCGCCCATGCGAACTCCGCCTGTCCTGTCCGTCGCACCTTTTCTGGTGACCGATAATCGCAAGCAAACCGAGTGCGAAAAGGAGAAGCAACAGAACGACGAGCATCTGAACAGCAGGCTCCACGCTGACGACGCCGGCGCTAATTGCTCAGAGGGGGATAAGAAATCTGTGAAGAAAAATAACGGGCAACTTGTGAAAAATATCATCCGAAAGATAAATAAGATGAAGACTATGAAAAGGAAGAAGCTGCTGAGTCAGATTCTCTCTGGCACGGCCGAGCAAAGCTCCAGGGGGAAGACTCCGGTGAAGCTGCAAGGTACGGTATCGACCCTCGCTGCCACGTTCACTTCCAAATTGGGTCAGCAAATCAACGTCAGCAAGAAAGGCACAATCTACATGGGCAAGAGGCGAGGCAGGAAGCCCAAGTCAACGTCGGAGACCAACAATTCCATCTGCTCTCCGACGTTGGAGAATACCGGCCAGCAGGAGGCTCACTCAATGTTGGGTCAAGTTGTAGCACCCGTCATATCTCCAAACATATCCAGGCCTGAGGTTCTTCCCTCTCCAGCCAGTTCCCTCTCACCTGGAGCCAGCGGTGCCCAGAGCCCCATCAGCAGCGATGCCAGCTTTGTGGAGCCAAGCCCTGTGCCATATCCCCACCCACACTCCAAACAAGGTACCTTCCTTCAGACCCTTGCCATGAGGAAAGCCTCCAAGGACTGTAGACAACTGTCACCCCCAACGTTGCTGCCAAACTCTCCTTCCCACTTACACGAAATCACTTCCTTAAAGGAAGCCACGTCTTCCCCCATCAGTGAGTCTCACAGCGACGAGACCATCCCCAGCGACAGCGGCATCGGGACGGACAACAACAGCACGTCGGACCGGGCAGAGAAGTTCTGCGCACAGAAGAAGAGGCGGCATTCCTTCGAACACATTTCCCTCCTGGCGCCTCAGACCTCGCCAGTTCTCAGCAGCCTGAAAGAGAAACACAAGCACAAGTGCAAGCACAGGAGTCATGACTTCCTCACTTGCGACAAACTCAAGAGGCAGAAGCGGAAGCGTAAAAAGAAGTACCCGCAGCTGCGTGCCCGGCAGGACCCGGACTTCCTGGCCGAGCTGGAGGAGCTCATAACACGCTTGAGTGAGATCCATGTTTCTCATAGGAGCCACCATTTCATCCCCAGGGATCTGCTCCCTACTATATTCCGCCTCAATTTTAACAGCTTCTACAGCCACCCAACCTTCCCCTTGGATCCTTTGCACTACATCCGGAAACCAGATTTAAAAAAGAAAAGGGGGCGGCCCCCCAAGATGCGGGACTCGATGTCGGAGATGCCGTTCGTCCACAGTCTTGGTTTTCCCCTCTCTAGCACTGGCTTCTACCCTTCATACAGCATGCCTTACTCCCCCTCCCCCATCACCGCTGCCCCTATTGGCTTAAGTTATTATGGACGGTACCCCCCCACTCTGTACCCTCCTCCACCTTCTCCTTCCTTCACCACCCCGCTGCACCCCCCTTCCTACATGCATGCGGGCCATTTATTGCTGAACCCCGCCAAATACCATAAGAAGAAACACAAGCTTCTGCGCCAAGAGGCGTTCCTGACCACCAGCCGCACCCCTCTCCTCCCCGTGGGCACCTACCCCAGCGTCCCGCCGGATATGGCCTACGGCTGGATGGTTGAGCACAAGCACCGCCACCGCCACAAACACCGCGAGCACCGATCAGACCCACAGCAGCTTTCCATGGACTCCTTGGCTGGGGTGGGCTCTTCTAGGACGGTTCTGGAGTCATTAAAACGTTACAGGTTGGGGAAGGACAATATTACAGAGCGGTACAAACACAAAGACAAGCACAGGTGTCACTTACCTTGCACTCACCTGTCTCCTCCCAAGGGGCTGCTGAGCAGAGAGGAGCAGTGGGTGCGGAGGGAGGCCCCCGAGTCTGGACTGCTGGCCCTGGGACTCCAGACTCCATTACAGATCGACTGTTCCAACAGCTCACCCAGTCTGTCCCTCAGCGGCTTCACCTCTAGCTCTGAGCCGGCCAGCAGCGATGAGCACACCAACCTCTTCACAAGTGCAATAGGCAACTGCCGGGGCTCCATGGCTGCCAACCATGCCGGGGGCAAGACGCTAAGCGATGGCCCTGCCTTCTTCACAGACAGCCGATCTGCCAGGAAGGAGGCCGTACCGTCCTCAGCAGGTAAGAAGGTGATGGGACTCTGCATATGAGTGATCGAACGTGTATGGGTGACTGAACGCGTATGGGTGATCAAAAACACATGAGTGACTGAATCTATTGAATGGATGGTGGGGTTCCTGGTGTCGGAGACATTGGGGTCAATTCATTATAGATTACCGCGTGCGATAACACGCTAAGGTGACTCATTTGCATAAATTATCACATGCGGTATTGATAATATGCAGCGTGGGGGTCCCCCCCATAGCTGGTTAAGGAGCTGGCTGCTGTGTCCTTAACAACCGATGACTTATCAGCTGACAGTGGGTTTCCCCACTGACAGCGGGTTTCCCCACTGACAGCTGAATGTAAAAACAAAATGCCGGCAATGAAAATTTAAAAAAGAATCCATACCAGAACCTTATCCGATCATGTAGCCCAGAAGGCCTGGAAAAGGGGGAGGGGGCGCTCTCCCCCCTCCTGAACCATACCAGGCCACATTCTCTCAACATGGGGGCATGGGGGGCCCATGTTGATGGAGACAAGGGCCTCTTCCCCACAACCCTGGGTGCCCTCTTTAACACACTGGCATATAGCTGGGGCCAGGATCAGGGGGCCCTCTTATTAAAGGGGGCTTCCAGATTCCGGTAAGCCTCACCGCTTGCAGACCCCCACAACCATCAGCCAGGGTTGTGGGGAGGCCCTTGTCCCCATCAACATAGGGGGCAGAGCCTATGCCCCAAAGCAAAATCAACACCCCCCCCCCATGTTGAGGGCATGTGGCCTGGTACGCCCCCCCCCCCCCCCTTTTTCTGACCTGCTAGACTACATGCTCAGATAAGGGCCTGGTATGGATTGGGGGTGGGGTGGGGCACACTGTTCTTAATTGCCGGCATTTTTGGTTTACATTGAGCTGTCAGTGAGGAAGACCGCTGACAGCTGATGAGTCATCACTTGTTAAAAACGCGGCAACCGGCTTCCCGGCCCGCTCCTTGGCAACCAGCTACTGTACGTTAAGTTACCACATTACCAAATCTTTCAAGCCTTAGTTATTAGGCGCAAAATTCTTAGTGAATTTCACATTGGAAACCAATTTACCGCATGCTTTATTTTACCGCATTTTTCAGTTGTTATTTATCTCTTAGTGAATGGATTCCGATGTCTCTGTTATGTTGGAATTCTCCGTCTCTCTTCCCGGAGATCGGAGGATGCGGATCACACAGCGGCTGATTAGGGTCTGCAGTCCCTGCGCTGTCCTGGCAGATAAGGGGGGAGGAGCTCTGCGATCTCTGGATGGAATTGTATCTCCAGTCATAGAGGAAGCTGTGACATTGCAGAGAGGAGACACTATAAATAGAAGACCAAAAATATCTTTCAACCCTGACCTTCATCCTGTCCCTACTACTACATCAATGATCAGAGTACCTACCAGGAGGGATCTCCTTTATGACCCACCATGTTCATACCATCCATGACCTTCATCCCGTCCCTACTACTACATCAATGATCAGAGTACCTACCAGGGGGGATCTCCTGTAGGATCCACCGTGTACATCCCATCCATGACCTTCATTCCATCCCTACTACTACATCAATTCTTAGTCCCTACAAGAAGGGATCTTCTGTATGACCCGCCATGTACATCTCATCCATGACCTTCATCCCTTCCCTACTACTATATCAATGTTCAGTCCCTACAAGGAGGGATCTCCTCTATGACCCACCATGTACATCCCTGACCTTCAGCCTTTCCCTACTACTACATCAATGATCAGAGTCCCCACAGGGATGGATCTTATTGTATGATCCTCCATGTACATTCTGTCCCTGACCTTCATCCTGTCCCTACTACTACATCAATGCATAGTCCCTACAAGGAGGGATCTCCTGTATGACCCACCATGTACATCCATCCCTGACCTTCAGCCTGTTCCTACTACTACTACTTCAATAATCAGTCCCTACAAGGAGGGATCTACTTTATAATCCACCATGTAAATCCCACCCCTGACCTTCAGCCTGTCCCTACTACTACAATGATCAGTGCCTACAAGGAGGGATCTCCTGTATGATCCTTCACGTATATCCTGTCCTTACTATTACTACATCAATGATCAGTTCCTACAAGGAGGGATCACCTGTATGACCCACCCTGTACATCCCATCCCTTACCCTGAGCCTGTCCCTACTACTACACCAACGATCAGTCCCTACAAGGAGGGATCTCTTGTATGATTCTCAACATATATCCCATCCATGACCTTCATCCTGTCCTTACTACTACATCAATGATCAGAGTCCATACAAGGAGAGATCTCCTGTATGACCCACCATGTACATCCCATCCCTGACCTTCATCCTATCCCTACTACTACATAAATGATCAATCCCTACAAGGAGGGATCTCCTGTATGACACACCATGTACATCCCATCCCTGACCTTCATCCTATCCCTACTATTACATAAATGATCAATCCCTACAAGGAGGGATCTCCTGTATGATCCACCACGTACATCCCATCCCTGACCTTCAGCCATACTACCAGACATTTCTTTTAATTAATATAATATTCTGAGCTCCATGCCGCACTGAGCTGATTGGTTCCTCCGTTATTCTAAACTCCATGCCGCACTGAGCTGATTGGTTCTTCCGTTATTTTCCAGCTTCCCAGGAGCGTAGTCTGAGGACTCCGGACAGTTCCAGTTACAGTCCCTCTAGAAGAAGGACGGCATCGGAGAGCACTTCATGTTCAGGTAATGAAGAAATCTTCTTGGTGTTGGGTGAGGTGTGGAGCTGCCCCGGGCCATACAGCTCCTTCATCTTCTCATCATAGGCCAAGTCCTGATTTTGCCTTTTATATAAAGGGAAGAGTAGTTATGGGGGAACTCCAGACACAGATATCCCACTTGTCATCTCTCCTCCTAGATGATTGGGTTCTGTACAGAATAGAAGTCGGATTGGATTGGTGTGTGGACATCTTAGACATACTTCCAGGGCTTTGTTCTTGCACATGAGAATATCTCTGTGACCAGATAAGAGGACTCTCTGGCCATCCGGTGTGAGGAGACCTTCTTCTCTGGCCATGCTGTGTGAGGTGACCTTCTTCTCTGGCCATGCTGTGTGAGGTGACCTTCTCTGGCCGATCTGTGTGAAGTTACCTTCTTCTCTGGCCGTGCTGTGTGAGTTGACCTTCTTCTCTAGCCGTCCGTTGTGAGGTGACCTTCTTCTCTGGCCAACCTGTTTGAGGTGACCTGCTTGTCTGGACGTGCTGTGTGAGGTGATCTTCTCTGGCCGTGCTGTGTGAGGTGACCTTTTCTAGCCGTCCAGTGTGAGATGACCTTCTTCTCTAGCCGTCCGGTGTGAGGTGATCTTCTCTGGATAGCCATCCTTTGTGAGGAGACCACCTTCTCTGGCCGTGCTGTGTGAGTTGACCTTCTTTTCTAGCAGTCCAGTGTGAAATGACTTTCTTCTCTAGCCGTCCGTTGTGGGGTGACTTTCTTCTCGGGCCATCCTGTGTGAGGTGATCTGCTTGTCTGGACGTGCTGTGTGAGGTGACCTTCTCTGGCCGTGCTGTGTGAGGTGACCTTTTCTAGCCATCCATTGTGAGGTGACCTTCTTCTCTGGCCATCCAGTGTGAGGAGACCTTCTCTGGCCGATCTGTGTGAAGTGACCTTCTTCTCTGGCCGATCTGTGTGAAGTGACCTTCTTCACTGGTTGTGCTGTGTGAATTGACCTTCTTCTTTGGCCGTCTGGTGTGAGGTGACCTTTTTCTCTGGCCATCCGTTGTGAGGTGACCTGCTTGTCTGGACATGCTGTGTGAGGTCACCTTTTTCTAGCTGTCCAGTGTGAGATGACCTTCTTCTCTAGCCGTACGGTGTGAGGTGATCTCTGGATAGCCATCCTTTGTGAGGTGACCTTCTCTGGCCATCCATTGTGAGGTGACCTCCTTCTCTGGCCGTCCATTGTGAGGTGACCTTCTTCTATGGCTGTCCGATGTGTAGTGACCTTCTTCTTCTCTGGCTGTCCGGTGTAAGATGACCATCTTCTCTGGCCTTCCGCTGTAAGGTTACCTTCTCTGGCCATTCGGTGACCTTCTCTTTCCATGCTGTGTGAAGTGACCTTCTTCTCTGGCTGTGCTGTGTGAAGTGACCTTCTTTGGCCGTGCTGTGTGAGTTGACCTTCTTCTCTGGCTGTCTGGTGTGAGGTGACCTTCTTCTCTGGCCGTCTGGTGTGAGGTGACCTTCTTCTCTGGCCATCCATTATGAGGTGACCTTCTCTGGCCCTCCGTTATGAGGTGACCTTCTCTGGCCATCCGTTGTGAGGTGACCTTCTCTGGCCATCCGTTGTGAGGTGCCCTTCTTCTCTGGCCATCTGTTGTGAGGTGCCCTTCTTCTCTGGCCATCCGTTGTGAGGTGCCCTTCTTCTCTGGCCATCCGTTGTGAGGTGACCTTCTTCTCTGGCCATCCGCTGTGAGGTGACCTTCTTCTCTGGCCATCCTGTGTGAGGTCACTTACTTGTCTGGACGTGCTGTGTGAGGTGATCTTCTTCTCTGGCCGTGCTGTGTGAGGTGACCTTCTTTTCTAGCAGTCCAGTGTAAGGTGACCTTCTTCTCTATTCGTCCGTTGTGAGGTGACCTGCTTGTCTGGACATGCTGTGTGAGGTCACCTTTTCTAGCTGTCCAGTGTGAGGTGATCTTCTCTGGATAGCCATCCTTTGTGAGGTCACTTTCCTCTCTGGCCGTCCGTTGTGAGGTGACCTTCTTCTTCTCTGGCTGTCCGGTGTGAGGGACCTTCTTCTCTGGCCATCCGCTGTAAGGTTACCTTCTCTGGCCATCCGGTGTGAGGTGACCTTCTTCTCCAGCTGTCCGATGGGTGTGAAGTGATCACCTTCTCTGGCCATGCTGTGTGAGGTGACCTTTTCTGGCCAACCATGTGAGATGATCTTTTTCTCTGGCCGTGCTGTGTGAGATGATCTTCTCAGGCTGTGCTGTGTGAGGTGACCTTCTTCTCTGGCCATCCTGTGTGAGGTGACTTTCTTCTCTGGCCATCCTGTGTGAGGTGACCTTCTTCTCTGGGCATGCTGTGTGAGGTAATCATCTTCTATGGCTGTCCAGTGTGAGGTGACCTTCTTCTCTAGCCGTCCAGTGTGAGATGCCCTTCTTCTCTGGCTGTCCAGTTTGAGGTGATCTTCTTCTTTGGCTGTACTGTGTGAGGTGACCTTTTTCTCTGGCAGTCCAGTGAGAGGTGACCACCTTCTCTGGCCGCCCGGTGTGAGGTGATCTTCTATGGTCGTGCTGTTTGAGGTGACCCTCTTCTCTGGCCATCCGGTGTGAGGTGACCTTCTTCTCTGGCCATCCGGTGTGAGGTGACCTTCTTCTCTGGCCATCCGGTGTGAGGTGACCTTCTTCTCTGGCCATCCGGTGTGAGGTGACCTTCTTCTCTGGCCATCCGGTGTGAGGTGACCTTCTTCTCTGGCCATCCGGTGTGAGGTGACCTTCTTCTCTGGCCATCCGGTGTGAGGTGACCTACTTCTCTGGCCATCCGGTGTGAGGTGACCTTCTTCTCTGGCTATCCGGTATGAGGTGACCTTTTTCTCTGGCCGTCGATTGTGAGGTGACCTTCTCAGGCTGTCCGGTGTGAGGTTACCACCTTCTCCGGCCGTCCGTTGTGAGTTGACCTTCTTCTCTAGCTGTCCGGTGTGAGGTGACCTTCTTCTCTGGCCATGATGTAGGAGGTGACGTTCTCTTATGGCCGTCTGGTTTGGGGTAACCACCTTCTCCGGCCTTCCGGTGTGAGGTGACCTTTTTCTCTTGCTATCCTGTGTAAGGTGACCTTCTTCTCTGGCCATCAGGTGTGAGGTGACCTTCTTCTCTGGCCGTCTGGTGTGAGGTGACCTTTTTTTCTTTCCCTGCTGTGTGAGGTGACCTTCTGTGGCTATCCAGTCTGAGGTGATTTTCTTCTCTGGCCATCCATTGTGGGCTGTTCCGAATATTAACCTTCTCTGGCCATCCGGTGTGAGACTATCTTTTTCTCTGGTAGTCCTGTGTTGGGTCACCTTTTTCTCTGACCGTCCTGTAGGAGCTGTTTCGAATATTAACCTACATCTCTGGCCATCCAATGTAAGGTGACCTTCTTCTCTGGTCGTGCCCTGTGTGGTGACCTTCTCCCGTAAAGAGGTGTCCTCTGGCTTCCTCAAGTCCTCTGTATGTCTCACCTCTGATGTCCGACACTCAGGAGTCAGAAGAAATTAGGTCATCTCCAATGTAACCCAGTGATGATGGGACGTTGGCAGCTGAGGTCTCCATGCACCAACCAAGTCTGATGGTAAAGATAGTCTTTCCCAGTCTGATCATTTGTCTGTACAGATTTGAAGGGCCTGTGATCAGGTTAGAGCAGCGAGCCACGAGCCACTCCTGACAATGGGCCTCAAATATCATGGAGGGGTCCCACTGGCACCATACTCATGTTTCTTTTGCTGCCCCCTAACAGTTATCCTGCTGGGACTATAGAAGAAAATCTGTTACTTCCACTTATCAGAAGTGTGAACATCGCAGTCTTTTACCCCAAGCAGGTGATGGCCATTCAGGCACCAGTCTCATGGCTCCTCAGCCATGTGTAAACTCCAAGTTGGGACCTATTTTGGCTCCCAATGGATGAACAGGGGGAGGGAGTAAAGAGAAGTATACAATTCAGCACACTTGGCCTGCCTCTGTACAGAGGGCTATGTGTGGAATCCCACCTGTGCTGCTAGAAGGAGGAGGGGCACATTTTACCTGATACCCAGTTAGGGGATTGTGGGAGGTACCGGGGCAGGTCAGCATCGCAGTTAAGTAACCTGTGGAGATATCTTCTTTACAGCCACATTGTAGATTTGGAGGGTGTAAACCGCATGTAGACCCATTAAAGTGGTACGCTCATTGTCATGGTCATTATTACTAATCTTTGTTGTCTTCTTCCAGTCATGGGGGTCCCATTACGAAGCCTGCGGCACAGTTCTACAATGGAAGAATCTGTGGATTGTTTGCTGCAGCGCACAGTGGATGACATCCTCCCCTCCTCCGCCCCCTCCTCCTCCAGTCCTGCCAGGGGGCACTGCCGGGAGAAAGGCCAGAGCAGGTCAGACACTTTGCTTGTTTCAGTGCCTGCTATGGAATCTCCTCCAGACGGTCTTAGCTCCTCGTCTGGTCGTCTGCCAAGCCTGAAGAGGAGTGTGGTGGAAGCCATACACAAACAGGCTCGGAGAATGTACAACTACGATACAATCCTGGCCTCTAAGAAGAACCTGGACCACGTCAATAAAATTCTGAAAGCCAAGAAGCTGCAGAGACAGTCCCGGACAGGAAACAATATTGTCAAGAGGAGGCCGGGGAGGCCCAGGAAGTATCCTCCAGACTCCCTACTGACCATGCCACTGGTCAGCCAGCAGGAGACTAGCACTGCCCGATCAGACACCGTGACGGACATTATCGAGGCCGTAGTGCAGGGGGTGACTCTGACCACTGAGCACCGCAAGGGATGGAAAAGGAAGCATTTAGGTGTGGAGAAGCAGATAAAGAAACGTCTGAGGACGTCATTGGATGAAGACCCGGAGAGCAGCACAAGGTATGGCTGATCAGGCCACATGTTCTACATTGATTGGTGGCGTCTTCTAGTCCTCAATATTCCTTTTATATACCATCCAATCATTCCTTTCTCTTCTCTTCCAGTCTATATCATTCCTCCTATACACCATCCAATCTTTTCTTCTCTTCTCTTCCAGTCTATATCATTCCTCCTATACACCGTCCAATCATTTCCTCTCTTCTCTTCCAGTCTTCATTATTCCTCCTATACACTGTCCAATCATTCCTCTCTTCTCTTCCAGTCTATATCATTCCTCCTATACACCATCCAATCATTTCCTCTCTTCTCTTCCAGTCTTCATCATTCCTCCTATACTCCGTCCAATCATTTCCTCTCTTCTCTTCCAGTCTTCATCATTCCTCCTATACTCCGTCCAATCATTTCCTCTCTTCTCTTCCAGTCTATATCATTCCTCCTATACTCCGTCCAATCATTCCCTCTCTTCTCTTCATCATTCCTCCTATACTCCGTCCAATCATTCCCCTCTTCTCTTCCAGTCTATATCATTCCTCCTATACACCATCCAATCATTTCCTCTCTTCTCTTCCAGTCTTCATCATTCCTCCTATACACCGTCCAATCATTTCCTCTCTTCTCTTCCAGTCTTCATCATTCCTCCTATACTCCGTCCAATCATTTCCTCTCTTCTCTTCCAGTCTTCATCATTCCTCCTATACTCCGTCCAATCATTTCCTCTCTTCTCTTCATCATTCCTCCTATACTCCGTCCAATCATTCCCCTCTTCTCTTCCAGTCTTCATCATTCCTCCTATACTCCGTCCAATCATTTCCTCTCTTCTCTTCCAGTCTATATCATTCCTCCTATACACCGTCCAATCATTCCCTCTCTTCTCTTCATCATTCCTCCTATACTCCGTCCAATCATTCCCCTCTCTTCTCTTCCAGTCTTCATCATTCCTCCTATACACCGTCCAATCATTCCCCTCTCTTCTCTTCCAGTCTATATCATTCCTCCTATACACTGTCCAATCATTCCCCTCTTCTCTTCCAGTCTTCATCATTCCTCCTATACTCCGTCCAATCATTCCCCTCTCTTCTCTTCCAGTCTTCATCATTCCTCCTATACACCGTCCAATCATTCCCCTCTTCTCTTCATCATTCCTCCTATACTCCGTCCAATCATTCCCCTCTTCTCTTCATCATTCCTCCTATACTCCGTCCAATCATTCCCTCTCTTCTCTTCATCATTCCTCCTATACTCCGTCCAATCATTCCCCTCTCTTCTCTTCCAGTCTTCATCATTCCTCCTATACTCCGTCCAATCATTTCTTCTCTTCTCTTCCAGTCTTCATCATTCCTCCTATACACCGTCCAATCATTCCTCTCTCTTCTCTTCCAGTCTATATCATTCCTCCTATACACCGTCCAATCATTTCCTCTCTTCTCTTCCAGTCTTCATCATTCCTCCTATACACCGTCCAATCATTCCTCTCTCTTCTCTTCCAGTCTATATCATTCCTCCTATACACCGTCCAATCATTCCTCTCTCTTCTCTTCCAGTCTATATCATTCCTCCTATACACCGTCCAATCATTTCCTCTCTTCTCTTCCAGTCTATATCATTCCTCCTATACACCATCCAATCATTCCCCTCTCTTCTCTTCCAGTCTATATCATTCCTCCTATACACCGTCCAATCATTCCTCTCTTCTCTTCCAGTCTTCATCATTCCTCCTATACTCCGTCCAATCATTTCCTCTCTTCTCTTCCAGTCTATATCATTCCTCCTATACACCATCCAATCATTCCCTCTCTTCTCTTCCAGTCTATATCATTCCTCCTATACACCGTCCAATCATTCCTCTCTTCTCTTCCAGTCTATATCATTCCTCCTATACACCATCCAATCATTTCTTCTCTTCCAGTCTTCATCATTCCTCCTATACACCGTCCAATCATTTCTTCTCTTCTCTTCATCATTCCTCCTATACACCGTCCAATCATTCCTCTCTTCTCTTCCAGTCTATATCATTCCTCCTATACTCCGTCCAATCATTCCCTCTCTTCTCTTCATCATTCCTCCTATACTCCGTCCAATCATTCCCCTCTCTTCTCTTCCAGTCTTCATCATTCCTCCTATACACCGTCCAATCATTTCCTCTCTTCTCTTCATCATTCCTCCTATACTCCGTCCAATCATTTCTTCTCTTCTCTTCATCATTCCTCCTATACTCCGTCCAATCATTCCCCTCTCTTCTCTTCCAGTCTATATCATTCCTCCTATACTCCGTCCAATCATTTCCTCTCTTCTCTTCCAGTCTTCATCATTCCTCCTATACACCGTCCAATCATTTCCTCTCTTCTCTTCCAGTCTTCATCATTCCTCCTATACACCGTCCAATCATTTCCTCTCTTCTCTTCATCATTCCTCCTATACTCCGTCCAATCATTCCCTCTCTTCTCTTCCAGTCTTCATCATTCCTCCTATACACCGTCCAATCATTTCTTCTCTTCTCTTCATCATTCCTCCTATACACCATCCAATCATTCCTCTCTTCTCTTCCAGTCTTCATCATTCCTCCTATACACCGTCCAATCATTCCCCTCTCTTCTCTTCCAGTCTTCATCATTCCTCCTATACACCGTCCAATCATTTCTTCTCTTCTCTTCATCATTCCTCCTATACACCGTCCAATCATTTCTTCTCTTCTCTTCATCATTCCTCCTATACACCGTCCAATCATTCCTCTCTTCTCTTCATCATTCCTCCTATACACCGTCCAATCATTCCCCTCTTCTCTTCCAGTCTATATCATTCCTCCTATACACCATCCAATCATTTCTTCTCTTCTCTTCCAGTCTTCATCATTCCTCCTATACACCGTCCAATCATTTCCTCTCTTCTCTTCATCATTCCTCCTATACACCGTCCAATCATTCCTCTCTTCTCTTCCAGTCTATATCATTCCTCCTATACACCGTCCAATCATTTCCTCTCTTCTCTTCCAGTCTTCATCATTCCTCCTATACACCGTCCAATCATTTCCTCTCTTCTCTTCCAGTCTATATCATTCCTCCTATACACCGTCCAATCATTTCCTCTCTTCTCTTCCAGTCTTCATCATTCCTCCTATACACCGTCCAATCATTTCCTCTCTTCTCTTCATCATTCCTCCTATACACCGTCCAATCATTTCCTCTCTTCTCTTCCAGTCTATATCATTCCTCCTATACACCGTCCAATCATTTCCTCTCTTCTCTTCCAGTCTATATCATTCCTCCTATACACCGTCCAATCATTTCTTCTCTTCTCTTCCAGTCTTCATCATTCCTCCTATACACCGTCCAATCATTTCCTCTCTTCTCTTCATCATTCCTCCTATACACCGTCCAATCATTTCCTCTCTTCTCTTCCAGTCTATATCATTCCTCCTATACTCCGTCCAATCATTCCCTCTCTTCTCTTCCAGTCTATATCATTCCTCCTATACACCATCCAATCATTTCTTCTCTTCTCTTCCAGTCTTCATCATTCCTCCTATACACCGTCCAATCATTCCCCTCTCTTCTCTTCCAGTCTTCATCATTCCTCCTATACACCGTCCAATCATTTCTTCTCTTCTCTTCATCATTCCTCCTATACACCGTCCAATCATTTCTTCTCTTCTCTTCATCATTCCTCCTATACACCGTCCAATCATTTCTTCTCTTCTCTTCATCATTCCTCCTATACACTGTCCAATCATTTCCTCTCTTCTCTTCCAGTCTATATCATTCCTCCTATACACCGTCCAATCATTTCCTCTCTTCTCTTCCAGTCTTCATCATTCCTCCTATACACCGTCCAATCATTTCCTCTCTTCTCTTCATCATTCCTCCTATACACCGTCCAATCATTTCCTCTCTTCTCTTCATCATTCCTCCTATACACCATCCAATCATTCCCTCTCTTCTCTTCATCATTCCTCCTATACTCCGTCCAATCATTTCCTCTCTTCTCTTCCAGTCTTCATCATTCCTCCTATACACCGTCCAATCATTTCTTCTCTTCTCTTCCAGTCTATATCATTCCTCCTATACACCGTCCAATCATTCCTCTCTTCTCTTCCAGTCTTCATCATTCCTCCTATACACCGTCCAATCATTTCTTCTCTTCTCTTCATCATTCCTCCTATACACCGTCCAATCATTCCTCTCTTCTCTTCCAGTCTATATCATTCCTCCTATACACCATCCAATCATTTCTTCTCTTCTCTTCATCATTCCTCCTATACACCGTCCAATCATTTCTTCTCTTCTCTTCATCATTCCTCCTATACACCGTCCAATCATTTCCTCTCTTCTCTTCCAGTCTATATCATTCCTCCTATACACCGTCCAATCATTTCCTCTCTTCTCTTCATCATTCCTCCTATACTCCGTCCAATCATTCCCCTCTTCTCTTCCAGTCTTCATCATTCCTCCTATACACCGTCCAATCATTCCCCTCTTCTCTTCCAGTCTTCATCATTCCTCCTATACACCATCCAATCATTTCCTCTCTTCTCTTCATCATTCCTCCTATACACCGTCCAATCATTTCCTCTCTTCTCTTCATCATTCCTCCTATACACCGTCCAATCATTCCTCTCTTCTCTTCCAGTCTATATCATTCCTCCTATACTCCGTCCAATCATTCCCTCTCTTCTCTTCATCATTCCTCCTATACTCCGTCCAATCATTCCCCTCTCTTCTCTTCCAGTCTATATCATTCCTCCTATACACCATCCAATCATTTCTTCTCTTCTCTTCCAGTCTTCATCATTCCTCCTATACACCATCCAATCATTTCTTCTCTTCCAGTCTTCATCATTCCTCCTATACACCGTCCAATCATTTCTTCTCTTCTCTTCATCATTCCTCCTATACACCGTCCAATCATTTCTTCTCTTCTCTTCATCATTCCTCCTATACACCGTCCAATCATTCCCTCTCTTCTCTTCCAGTCTTCATCATTCCTCCTATACTCCGTCCAATCATTCCCCTCTCTTCTCTTCCAGTCTATATCATTCCTCCTATACACCATCCAATCATTCCTCTCTTCTCTTCATCATTCCTCCTATACACTGTCCAATCATTTCCTCTCTTCTCTTCCAGTCTATATCATTCCTCCTATACACCGTCCAATCATTCCCCTCTCTTCTCTTCATCATTCCTCCTATACTCCGTCCAATCATTCCCCTCTCTTCTCTTCCAGTCTGGCGGAGATCTCTTTCATCGATGACTCTACAGGTCGGGACATCGGCCTGAGTCACCAGGAACAGGTGGAGGCGTTTTCCCGTCGTCTGGCTCCTCTCCTGCAGCGGGAGAAGAAGATTGCACGTCCCCCCAAAAAGAAATACCAGAAGGCTGGACTCTTCTCCGATGTCTATAAAACCACCGAGTGAGTGAAAGGAAGGTTTCTAATGCTGCCCCAATACTGGGGGGGGCTAATAATGCTGCCCCAATACTGGGGATTTCAAATGCTGCATCAATACTGGGGTTGCTCATCCAGAACCAGGAAAAGCACATTGTTCTCATCCAGAACCAGGAAGTGCACATTGGGCTCATCCAGAACCTGGAAGTGCAGATTGTGCTCATCCAGAACCAGGAAGTGCACATTGTGCTCATCCAGAACCAGGAAGTGCACATTGTGCTCATCCAGAACCAGGAAGTGCACATTGTGCTCATCCAGAACCAGGAAGTGCACATTGTGCTCATCCAGAACCAGGAAGTGCACATTGGGCTCATCCAGAACCAGGAAGTGCACATTGGGCTCATCCAGAACCAGGAAGTGCACATTGGGCTCATCCAGAACCAGGAAAAGCACATTGTTCTCATCCAGAACCAGGAAGTGCACATTGGGCTCATCCAGAACCTGGAAGTGCAGATTGTGCTCATCCAGAACCAGGAAGTGCACATTGTGCTCATCCAGAACCAGGAAGTGCACATTGTGCTCATCCAGAACCAGGAAGTGCACATTGGGCTCATCCAGAACCAGGAAGTGCACATTGTGCTCATCCAGAACCAGGAAGTGCACATTGGGCTCATCCAGAACCAGGAAGTGCACATTGGGCTCATCCAGAACCAGGAAGTGTATATTGTGCTCATCCAGAACCAGGAAGTGCACATTGTGCTCATCCAGAACCAGGAAGTGCACATTGGGCTCATCCAGAACCAGGAAGTGTATATTGTGCTCATCCAGAACCAGGAAGTGCACATTGTGCTCATCCAGAACCAGGAAGTGCACATTGGGCTCATCCAGAACCAGGAAAAGCACATTGTTCTCATCCAGAACCAGGAAGTGCACATTGGGCTCATCCAGAACCAGGAAGTGCAGATTGTGCTCATCCAGAACCAGGAAGTGCACATTGTGCTCATCCAGAACCAGGAAGTGCACATTGTGCTCATCCAGAACCAGGAAGTGCACATTGTGCTCATCCAGAACCAGGAAGTGCACATTGGGCTCATCCAGAACCAGGAAGTGTATATTGTGCTCATCCAGAACCAGGAAGTGCACATTGTGCTCATCCAGAACCAGGAAGTGCACATTGGGCTCATCCAGAACCAGGAAAAGCACATTGTTCTCATCCAGAACCAGGAAGTGCACATTGGGCTCATCCAGAACCAGGAAGTGCAGATTGTGCTCATCCAGAACCAGGAAGTGCACATTGTGCTCATCCAGAACCAGGAAGTGCACATTGTGCTCATCCAGAACCAGGAAGTGCACATTGTGCTTATCCAGAACCCGGAAGTGCACATTGGGCTCATCCAGAACCAGGAAGTGCACATTGGGCTCATCCAGAACCAGGAAGTGCACATTGGGCTCATCCAGAACCAGGAAGTGCACATTGGGCTCATCCAGAACCAGGAAGTGCACATTGGGCTCATCCAGAACCAGGAAGTGCACATTGGGCTCATCCAGAACCAGGAAGTGCACATTGGGCTCATCCAGAACCAGGAAGTGCACATTGGGCTCATCCAGAACAAGGAAGTGCACATTGTGCTCATCCAGAACAAGGAAGTGCACATTGTGCTCATCCAGAACAAGGAAGTGCACATTGTGCTCATCCAGAACAAGGAAGTGCACATTGTGCTCATCCAGAACCAGGAAGTGCACATTGTGCTCATCCAGAACAAGGAAGTGCACATTTAGCTGACCCAGACCCAGGGGGGCACATTTTGCTGTTCCAGGACTGGGGGTTACATTGTGTTGAGCCACAGTTGGGTTGTGCACTGTTGGTGTTGTCAAGAATGAGGGGGTGTGCACATGGTGCTCACCTGGAACCAGGGTGTACACTGTGCTGTCCAGGACTGGGGGGGGGGGGTTCTATACTGTACGCACGGTATCCTCTCCTCCCGTCTGCAGTTCTGGGTAGGGGGCGGTCTGGGTAGTGGCTGTCTGGGTAGGGGGCGGTCTGGTAGTGGTGGTCTGGGTAGGGGGCGGTCTGGGTAGTGGTGGTCTGGGTAGTGGTGGTCTGGGTAGGGGTGGTCGGGGTAGGGGGGCGGTCTGGGTAGAGGCGGTCTGGGTAGTGGATGTCGGGGTAGGGGCGGTCTGGTAGTGGTGGTCTGGGTAGGGGTGATCTTAGCCTGTGGTGATCTCACGCTGTATCCTCTCCTCTCCTCCTGTCTGCGGTTCTGGGTAGGGGCGGTTGGGTGGTCTGGGTCTGTGGTGATCTCACGCTGTATCCTCTCCTCCTGTCTGCGGTTCAGGGTAGGGATGGTCTGGGTAGTGGCGGTCTGGGTCTTTGGTGATCTCAAGCTGTATCCTCTCCTCCTGTCTGCAGTTCTGGGTAGGGATGGTCTGGGTAGGGCTAATCTGAGCCTGTGGTGATCTCACGCTGTATCCTCTCCTCCTGTCTGCGGTTCAGGGTGGGTGGCGGTTATGGGTAGGTGGCGGTTATGGGTAGGGGGCGGTCTGGGTAGGGGGCGGTTTTGGGTAGGGGGCGGTCTGGGTAGGGGGCGGTCTGGGTAGTGGCTGTCTGGGTAGGGGGCGGTCTGGTAGTGGCTGTCTGGGTAGGGGGCCGTTCTGGGTAGGGGGCCGTTCTGGGTAGGGGGCGGTCTGGTAGTGGCTGTCTGGGTAGGGGGCCGTTCTGGGTAGGGGGCGGTCTGGTAGTGGCTGTCTGGGTAGGGGGCCGTTCTGGGTAGGGGGCCGTTCTGGGTAGGGGGCGGTCTGGTAGTGGCTGTCTGGGTAGGGGGCCGTTCTGGGTAGGGGGCGGTCTGGTAGTGGCTGTCTGGGTAGGGGGCGGTCTGGGTAGTGGCTGTCTGGGTAGGGGTGGTCGGGGTCGTGGCTGTCTGGGTAGGGGGCGGTCTGGGTAGTGTCTGTCTGGGTAGGGGTGGTCGGGGTAGTGGCTGTCTGGGTAGGGGCGGTCTGGGTAGTGGCAGTCTGAGTAGGGGTGGTCGGGGTAGTGGCGGTCTGGGTAGAGGCGGTCGGGGGCGGTCTGGGTAGTGGACGTCGGGGGCGGTCTGGGTAGTGGACGTCGGGGTAGGGGCGGGTCTGGAAGTGGTGGTCTGGTAGTGGCAGTCTGGGTAGAGGCGGTCTGGTAGTGGCAGTCTGGGTAGGGGTGGTCGGGGTAGTGGCTGTCTGGGTAGGCGGCGGTCTGGTAGTGGCAGTCTGGGTAGGGGCGGTCTGGGTAGGGGGCGGTCTGGGTAGAGGCGGTCGGGGGCGGTCTGGGTAGTGGACGTCGGGGTAGGGGCGGGTCTGGTAGTGGTGGTCTGGGTAGGGGTGATCTTAGCCTGTGGTGATCTCAGCCTGTGGTGATCTCACGCTGTATCCTCTCCTCCAATCACAGCCCAAAGAGTCGTCTGATGCAGCTGAAGAAGGAGAGATTGGAGTATAACCCGAAGGAGCACGAGTACGGTCTGCTGCCTGCCCCCATCCATATTGGTGAGTGGCTCCGCCTCCTCAGAGTCCTGTGAATGGGCAGGTTTTTGCCATTTATACAGAAATGGGCGTAGTTAACCACTTAAGCTCCGGAAGGATTTACCCCCTTAATGACCAGGCCATTTTTTGCGATACGGCACTGCGTCGCTTTAACTGATGGAAGTTGTACCCAAACAAAATTGACGTCCTTTTTTTCCCACAAATAGAGCTTTATTTTGGTGGTAATTGATCATCTCTCTGGGTTGTTTTTTTTTTCGCTATAAACAAAAAAAATAAAAACGACAATTTTGAAAACTTTTTGCTGTAATAAATATCCAAAAAAAAAAAATTTCTTCATCAGTTTAGGCCAATCTGTATTCTTCTACATATTTTTGGGAAAATAAAATTGCAATGAGCGTATTTTGATTGGTTTGCGCAAAATTTATTTCTACAAAATAGGGGAAAGATTTATGAGTAGAGGAGGAGCCAGATTACTTAGAAGGAACAGATGATCTGTTTTTCCTCCCCTGTCAGAACTGGGATTTGTGTTTACCCACACAAATCCTCATTCTGGCTCTTGTGCCGGCGATCGTGCCCACTGGCCACACGCATCCAGGTACGTCCTCCTCCTCCTCCTCCTCCTGTGATGTTTTCCTGTACATAGAGGAGGAAGAAGGAACGGCAATATCTGTCAGAAGATCGGAGAAGTTACCATACAGGTAACCCTTGCACTGCTGGCACATCATCTCTGCATGGATGAGTTTTGGGAGAATGCTGAGGGGTTGGTTGTACTATCTTCAGGTTTGTCAGGTGGTAGAATTGTCTCTCCACTCTGCATGTCTGTGCCAAGGAAGCCAGCCAGACCCAGAGGGAGTAGTGGCGGAGTATGCAGTGGTAGAATTGTTTCTCCAGGCTCAGCCATATCTCCACTCTGCATGTCCGTGCCAAGGAAGCCAGCCAGACCCGGAGGGAGTAGTGGTGGAGTATGCAGTGGTAGAATTGTATCTCCAGGCTCAGCCATATCTCCACTCTGCATGTCCGTGCCAAGGAAGCCAGTCAGACCCGGAGAGAGTAGTGGCGGAGTATGCAGTGGTAGAATTGTCTCTCCACTCTGCATGTCCGTGCCAAGGAAGCCAGCCAGACCCGGAGGGAGTAGTGGCGGAGTATGCAGTGGTGGAATTGTCTCTCCACTCTGCATGTCCGTGCCAAGGAAGCCAGCCAGACCCGGAGGGAGTAGTGGCGGAGTATGCAGTGGTAGAATTGTCTCTCCAGGCTCAGCCATATCTCCACTCTGCATGTCTGTGCCAAGGAAGCCAGCCAGACCCGGAGGGAGTGGTGGTGGAGTATGCAGTGGTAGAATTGTCTCTCCACTCTGCATGTCCGTGCCAAGGAAGCCAGCCAGACCCGGAGGGAGTAGTGGCAGAGTATGCAGTGGTAGAATTGTCTCTCCACTCTGCATGTCCGTGCCAAGGAAGCCAGCCAGACCCGGAGGGAGTAGTGGCGGAGTATGCAGTGGTAGAATTGTCTCTCCAGGCTCAGCCATATCTCCACTCTGCATGTCCGTGCCAAGGAAGCCAGCCAGACCCGGAGAGAGTAGTGGCGGAGTATGCAGTGGTAGAATTGTCTCTCCACTCTGCATGTCCGTGCCAAGGAAGCCAGCCAGACCCAGAGGGAGTAGTGGCGGAGTATGCAGTGGTAGAATTGTCTCTCCACTCTGCATGTCTGTGCCAAGGAAGCCAGCCAGACCCGGAGAGAGTAGTGGCGGAGTATGCAGTGGTAGAATTGTCTCTCCAGGCTCAGCCATATCTCCACTCTGCATGTCTGTGCCAAGGAAGCCAGCCAGACCCGGAGAGAGTAGTGGCAGAGTATGCAGTGGTAGAATTGTCTCTCCACTCTGCATGTCCGTGCCAAGGAAGCCAGCCAGACCCAGAGGGAGTAGTGGCGGAGTATGCAGTGGTAGAATTGTCTCTCCACTCTGCATGTCTGTGCCAAGGAAGCCAGCCAGACCCGGAGAGAGTAGTGGCGGAGTATGCAGTGGTAGAATTGTCTCTCCACTCTGCATGTCCATGCCAAGGAAGCCAGCCAGACCCGGAGGGAGTAGTGGTGGAGTATGCAGTGGTAGAATTGTCTCTCCACTCTGCATGTCCGTGCCAAGGAAGCCAGCCAGACCCGGAGGGAGTAGTGGTGGAGTATGCAGTGGTAGAATTGTCTCTCCACTCTGCATGTCCGTGCCAAGGAAGCCAGCCAGACCCAGAGGGAGTAGTGGTGGAGTATGCAGTGGTAGAATTGTCTCTCCACTCTGCATGTCCGTGCCAAGGAAGCCAGCCAGACCCGGAGGGAGTAGTGGCGGAGTATGCAGTGGTAGAATTGTCTCTCCACTCTGCATGTCCGTGCCAAGGAAGCCAGCCAGACCCGGAGGGAGTAGTGGTGGAGTATGCAGTGGTAGAATTGTCTCTCCACTCTGCATGTCCGTGCCAAGGAAGCCAGCCAGACCCAGAGGGAGTAGTGGTGGAGTATGCAGTGGTAGAATTGTCTCTCCACTCTGCATGTCCGTGCCAAGGAAGCCAGCCAGACCCGGAGGGAGTAGTGGCGGAGTATGCAGTGGTAGAATTGTCTCTCCAGGCTCAGCCATATCTCCACTCTGCATGTCTGTGCCAAGGAAGCCAGCCAGACCCGGAGAGAGTAGTGGCAGAGTATGCAGTGGTAGAATTGTCTCTCCACTCTGCATGTCCGTGCCAAGGAAGCCAGCCAGACCCAGAGGGAGTAGTGGCGGAGTATGCAGTGGTAGAATTGTCTCTCCACTCTGCATGTCTGTGCCAAGGAAGCCAGCCAGACCCGGAGAGAGTAGTGGCGGAGTATGCAGTGGTAGAATTGTCTCTCCACTCTGCATGTCCATGCCAAGGAAGCCAGCCAGACCCGGAGGGAGTAGTGGTGGAGTATGCAGTGGTAGAATTGTCTCTCCACTCTGCATGTCCGTGCCAAGGAAGCCAGCCAGACCCGGAGGGAGTAGTGGTGGAGTATGCAGTGGTAGAATTGTCTCTCCACTCTGCATGTCCGTGCCAAGGAAGCCAGCCAGACCCAGAGGGAGTAGTGGTGGAGTATGCAGTGGTAGAATTGTCTCTCCACTCTGCATGTCCGTGCCAAGGAAGCCAGCCAGACCCGGAGGGAGTAGTGGCGGAGTATGCAGTGGTAGAATTGTCTCTCCACTCTGCATGTCCGTGCCAAGGAAGCCAGCCAGACCCGGAGGGAGTAGTGGTGGAGTATGCAGTGGTAGAATTGTCTCTCCACTCTGCATGTCCGTGCCAAGGAAGCCAGCCAGACCCAGAGGGAGTAGTGGTGGAGTATGCAGTGGTAGAATTGCTGGGTGGCAGGAAGGTGCATGGTCTGGGCTTCTGGACCACATTGCCCACCAATTTAGGTACATGGGTGGAGGTTATTAGCATGTGGTAAGGGGGCAATTAGGTATATTACACACACAGCCCCCGGGGGAGGTGAAGTGTAGTACACACAATACATACACAGCCTCTGGGGGAGGTGAAGTATAGTACACACATTACACACACACAGCCCCTGGGGGGAGGAGAAGCGTGGTACACACAATACATACACAGCCCCTGGGGGAGGTGAAGTGTAGTACACACACAGCCCCCGGGGAGGTGAAGTGTAGTACACACAATACATAGCCCTCGGGGGAGGTAAAGTGTAGTACACACAATACACACACAGCCCCCGGGGAAGGTGAAGTGTAGTACACACAATACACAGTCCCTGGGGGAGGTGAAGTGTAGTACACACAATACACAGTACCTGGGGGAGGTGAAGTGTAGTACACACAATACACCATTCTTTGGGGAGGTGAAGTGTAGTACACACAATACACCATCCCTGGGGGAGGTGAAGTGTAGTACACACAATACACCGTCCCTGGGGGAGGTGAAGTGTAGTACACACAATACACAGCCCCTGGGGGAGGTGAAGTGTAGTACACACAATACACCGTCCCTGGGGGAGGTGAAGTGTAGTACACACAATACACAGCCCCTGGGGGAGGTGAAGTGTAGTACACACCATACACACACAGCCCCCGGAGGAGGTGAAGTGTATTACACACAATACACAGTCCCTGGGGGAGGTGAAGTGTAGTACACACAATACACACACAGCCCCCGGGGGAGGTGAAGTGTAGTACATACAATACACACACAGCCCCCGGGGGAGGTGAAGTGTAGTACACACAATACACAGTCTCCGGGGAGGTGAAGTGTAGTACACACAATACACAGCCCCCGGGGGAGGTGAAGTGTAGTACACACAATACACAGCCCCCGGGGGAGGTGTAGTGCAGTACACACAATACACAGTCTCTGGGGGAGGTGTAGTGTAGTACACACAATACACAGTCTCTGGGGGAGGTGTAGTGTAGTACACACAATACACAGTCTCTGGGGGAGGTGTAGTGTAGTACACACAATACACAGTCTCTGGGGGAGGTGAAGTGTAGTAGACACAATACACAGCCCCCGGGGGAGGTGAAGTGTAGTACACACAATACACAGTCTCTGGGGGAGGTGTAGTGTAGTACACACAATACACAGCCCCCGGGGGGGTGAAGTGTAGTAGACACAATACACAGCCCCCGGGGGAGGTGTAGTGTAGTACACACTGTAGTGTAGGATTTCTGGGATGGATACGTCTCCTGATATCTCCGGAGAAGTTCCGTGTTCTCTGGCTGCCCTCCACCCCCGCTCAATGAAGTCTTTGTTTTCCTCCAGTGAGGTCATTCCAGACACACCCCGCCCCCTCCTGGAACCCGCCCCCTCTCCTTACATAACCAGCAACTCCGAGACTCTGATATCTTCCTCTCCACCCCTCCCCCATTCTACCCCATCAATGTTTAATCTGCCCCCCCCCCCCCCCGGAGGAACTCCGCACAAACCTTCTCCCCAAACTTCCTAATCACAGCCAGACAATGGTGAGGTTTCCTGCAGTAGTTTGTGTCTCTGCCCCTCCCACAATGGGGAGATTTCCTGCAGTAGTTTGTGTCTCTGCCCCTCCCACAATGGGGAGATTTCCTGCAGTACTTTGTGTCTCTGCCCCTCCCACAATGGGGAGATTTCCTGCAGTACTTTGTGTCTCTGCCCCTCCCACAATGGGGAGATTTCCCTGCAGTAGTTTGTGTCTCTGCCCCTCCCACAATGGGGAGATTTCCCTGCAGTAGTTTGTGTCTCTGCCCCTCCCACAATGGGGAGATTTCCTGCAGTAGTTTGTGTCTCTGCCCCTCCCACAATGGGGAGATTTCCTGCAGTACTTTGTGTCTCTGCCCCTCCCACAATGAGGAGATTTCCTGCAGTACTTTGTGTCTCTGCCCCTCCCACAATGGGGAGATTTCCTGCAGTAGTTTGTGTCTCTGCCCCTCCCACAATGGGGAGATTTCCTGCAGTACTTTGTGTCTCTGCCCCTCCCACAATGGGGAGATTTCTCTGCAGTAGTTTGTGTCTCTGCCCCTCCCACAATGGGGAGATTTCCCTGCAGTAGTTTGTGTCTCTGCCCCTCCCACAATGGGGAGATTTCCCTGCAGTAGTTTGTGTCTCTGCCCCTCCCACAATGGGGAGATTTCCTGCAGTAGTTTGTGTCTCTGCCCCTCCCACAATGGGGAGATTTCCTGCAGTACTTTGTGTCTCTGCCCCTCCCACAATGGGGAGATTTCCCTGCAGTAGTTTGTGTCTCTGCCCCTCCCACAATGGGGAGATTTCCTGCAGTAGTTTGTGTCTCTGCCCCTCCCACAATGGGGAGATTTCCTGCAGTACTTTGTGTCTCTGCCCCTCCCACAATGAGGAGATTTCCTGCAGTACTTTGTGTCTCTGCCCCTCCCACAATGGGGAGATTTCCTGCAGTAGTTTGTGTCTCTGCCCCTCCCACAATGGGGAGATTTCCTGCAGTACTTTGTGTCTCTGCCCCTCCCACAATGGGGAGATTTCTCTGCAGTAGTTTGTGTCTCTGCCCCTCCCACAATGGGGAGATTTCCCTGCAGTAGTTTGTGTCTCTGCCCCTCCCACAATGGGGAGATTTCCCTGCAGTAGTTTGTGTCTCTGCCCCTCCCACAATGGGGAGATTTCCTGCAGTAGTTTGTGTCTCTGCCCCTCCCACAATGGGGAGATTTCCTGCAGTACTTTGTGTCTCTGCCCCTCCCACAATGAGGAGATTTCCTGCAGTACTTTGTGTCTCTGCCCCTCCCACAATGGGGAGATTTCCTGCAGTAGTTTGTGTCTCTGCCCCTCCCACAATGGGGAGATTTCCTGCAGTACTTTGTGTCTCTGCCCCTCCCACAATGGGGAGATCTGCAGTAGTTTGTGTCTCTGCCCCTCCCACAATAGGGCGGTTCTCATGTCTGTTGGTGTCTCTGCCCCTCCCCCAATGGGGCGGTTCTCATGTCTGTTGGTGTCTCTGCCCCTCCCCCAATGGGGCGGTTCTCATGTCTGTTGGTGTCTCTGCCCCTCCCACAATGGGGCTGTTCTCATGTCTGTTGGTGTCTCTGCCCCTCCCACAATGGGGCGGTTCTCATGTCTGTTGGTGTCTCTTGCAGGGAAATATCTGAGACATAAGAGGAGTGACTTCCAGCTTCCATATGACATCCTGTGGCAGTGGAAACACAACCAGGTAAGCGCCCTCTCCGGGATACACGCCCACATTGGGTTGTATAGTGTGGGGGATGGGATGACAGATCTTCTCTTTTCTCTTCTAGTTGTATAAGAAGCCGGATGTTCCCCTTTATAAGAAGATCCGCTGCAGTAAGTGACCCCAGGAAAGGACAAGCGGTGTCTGTGGCGCCCTCTCTCCCCTCTCTCGTTATGGTGGACCCCCAGCAGTAGCGCCCTCTCTCCCCTCTCTTGTTATGGTGGACCCCCCTTAGTAGCGCCCTCTCTCCCCTCTCTTGTTATGGTGGGCCCCCCTATAGTAGCGCCCTCTCTCCCCTCTCTTGTTATGGTGGACCCCCCGCAGTAGCCCCCTCTCTCCCCTCTTGTTATGGTGGGCCCCCCATCCGTAGCGCCTTCTCTCCCCTCTCTTGTTATATTGCGCCCCCCTTAGTAGCGCCCTCTCTCCCCTCTCTTGTTATGGTGGGCCCCCCTATAGTAGCGCCCTCTCTCCCCTCTCTTGTTATGGTGGACCCTCCGCAGTAGCCCCCTCTCTCCCCTCTTGTTATGGTGGGCCCCCCATCCGTAGCGCCTTCTCTCCCCTCTCTTGTTATATTGCGCCCCCCTTAGTAGCGCCCTCTCTCCCCTCTCTTGTTATGGTGGACGCCCCGCAGTAGCGCCCTCTCTTGTTATGGTGGGCCCCCTTAGTAGCGCCCTCTCTCCCCTCTCTTGCTATGGTGGCCCCCCCTTAGTAACGCCCTCTCTCCCCTCTCTTGTTATGGTGGGCCCCCAGTAGTAGCGCCCTCTCTCCCCTCTCTTGTTATGGTGGACCCCCAGCAGTAGCGCCCTCTCTCCCCTCTCTTCTTATGGTGGACCCCCCGTAGTAGCGCCCTCTCTCCCCTCTCTTGTTATGGTGGCCCCCCAGCAGTAGTGCCCTCTCTCCCCTCTCTTGTTATGGTGGGCCCCCCATAGTAGCGCCCTCTCTCCCCTCTCTTGTTATGGTGGGCCCCCCTTAGTAGCGCCCTCTCTCCCCTCTCTTGTTATGGTGGGCCCCCCTTAGTAGCACCCTCTCTTGTTATGGTGGGCCCCCCGTAGTAGCGCCCTCTCTCCCTTCTCTTGTTATGGTGGGCCCCCCGTAGTAGCGCCCTCTCTCCCCTCTCTTGTTATGGTGGGCCCCTGTAGTAGTGCCCTCTCTTGTTATGGTGGGCCCCCCGTAATAGCGCCCTCTCTCCCCTCTCTTGTTATGGTGGGCCCCTGTAGTAGTGCCCTCTCTTGTTATGGTGGGCCCCCCGTAGTAGCGCCCTCTCTCCCCTCTCTTGTTATGGTGGCCCCCCGTAGTAGCGCCCTCTCTCCCCTTTCTTGTTATGGTGGGCCCCTGTAGTAGTGCCCTCTCTTGTTATGGTGGGCCCCCCGTAGTAGCGCCCTCTCTCCCCTCTCTTGTTATGGTGGGCCCCTGTAGTAGTGCCCTCTCTTGTTATGATGGACCCCACGTAGTAGCGCCCTCTCTCCCCTCTCTTGTTATGGTGGCCCCCCAGCAGTAGCGCCCTCTCTCCCCTCTCTTGTTATGGTGGGCCCCCCGTAGTAGCGCCCTCTCTCCCCTCTCTTGTTATGGTGGGCCCCCCTTAGTAGCGCCCTCTCTCCCTTCTCTTGTTATGGTGGGCCCCCTGTAGTAGCTCCCTCTCTTGTTATGGTGGGCCCCCCGTAGTAGCGCCCTCTCTCCCTTCTCTTGTTATGGTGGGCCCCCCGTAGTAGCGCCCTCTCTCCCCTCTCTTGTTATGGTGGGCCCCTGTAGTAGTGCCCTCTCTTGTTCTGGTGGGCCCCCTGTAGTAGCTCCCTCTCTTGTTATGGTGGGCCCCCCTTAGTAGCGCCCTCTCTCCCCTCTCTTGTTATGGTGGGCCCCCTTAGTAGCGCCCTCTCTCCCCTCTCTTGTTATGGTGGGCCCCCCTTAGTAGCGCCCTCTCTCCCCTCTCTTGTTTTGGTGGGCCCCCTTAGTAGCGCCCTCTCTCCCCTCTCTTGTTATGGTGGGCCCCCCTTAGTAGCGCCCTCTCTCCCTCTCTTGTTATGGTGGGCCCTCCATAGTAGCGCCCTCTCTCCCCTCTCTTGTTATGGTGGGCCCCTGTAGTAGTGCCCTCTCTTGTTATGGTGGGCCCCCTGTAGTAGCTCCCTCTCTTGTTATGGTGGGCCCCCCTTAGTAGCGCCCTCTCTCCCCTCTCTTGTTATGGTGGGCCCCCTTAGTAGCGCCCTCTATCCCCTCTCTTGTTATGGTGGGCCCCCTGTAGTAGTGCCCTCTCTTGTTATGGTGGGCCCCCTGTAGTAGCTCCCTCTCTTGTTATGGTGGGCCCCCCTTAGTAGCGCCCTCTCTCCCCTCTCTTGTTATGGTGGGCCCCCTTAGTAGCGCCCTCTATCCCCTCTCTTGTTATGGTGGGCCCCCCTTAGTAGCGCCCTCTCTCTCTGTCTCCATAGATGTGTATGTGGATGTGAAGCCGTTGTCGGGATATGAGGCCACCACATGTAACTGTAGAAGGTCGGACAATCTGGTGGACTGGGGCTGTGTGGAGGATTGCCTGAATCGGTGAGCATGCCGTGCAGTAACACAGGGAGCATGGTGATTGGTGGGCGGGGCTCCAGGCTGACGGTTTGGCTTCTCTTTGTAGGATGATATTTGCTGAGTGTTCCCCCAATACGTGTCCCTGCGGGGAGCGGTGCAGCAACCAGCGAATCCAGAGACACGAGTGGGTCCAATGCCTCGAGAGATTTCGGGCCGAGGGGAAGGGGTGGGGCATCCGCACCAAGCAGCCACTCAGAGCCTCGCAGTTCATCATCGAGTATTTGGGGGAAGTGGTGAGCGAGCAAGAGTTCAGGTAAGTCCCATGTCACGTGTGTCAGGGGAGAGCTGTGATTGGCTGGCTGAACGGGGAGGGACTTTGTGGGCGGGATTGGATGGGACTGTCTTGGTGTGGGTGGAAGAATTGTGCACATTGTTCAGCAACTCTGTGGTACGGTGGGTGTGCCTGTGGTACGGTGGGTGTGCCTGTGGTACGGTGGGTGTGTCTGTGGTACGGTGGGTGTGTCTGTGGTACGGTGAGTGTGTCTGTGGTACGGTGGGTGTGCCTGTGGTACGGTGGGTGTGTCTGTGGTACGGTGGGTGTGTCTGTGGTACGGTGAGTGTGTCTGTGGTACGGTGGGTGTGCCTGTGGTACGGTGGGTGTGCCTGTGGTACGGTGGGTGTGTCTGTGGTACGATGAGTGTGTCTGTGGTACGGTGAGTGTGTCTGTGGTACGGTGAGTGTGTCTGTGGTACGGTGGGTGTGCCTGTGGTACGGTGAGTGTGTCTGTGGTACGGTGGGTGTGCCTGTGGTACGGTGGGTGTGTCTGTGGTATGATGAGTGTGTCTGGGGTACGATAAGTGCGTCTGGTTTGGTGGGTGCGTCTGTGGAACGGTGGGTGCATCTGTGGTACGGTGGGTGTGTGTCTGTGGTACGGTGGGTGTGTCTGTGGTACAATCCCTGTGTCTGTTGTACGGTGGGCGCGTCTGTGGTACATTGTGATGTGTGTCTGTGATACAATCCCTGTGTCTGTGGTACGGTGGGTGTGTCTGTGGTACAATCCCTGTGTCTGTGGTACGGTGGGTGCGTCTGTGATATGGTGGGTGCGTCTGTGGTACGGTGGGTTTGTCTGTGGTACAATCCCTGTGTCTGTGGTACGGTGGGTGTGTCTGTGGTACAATCCCTGTGTCTGTGGTACGGTGGGTGTGTCTGTGGTACAATCCCTGTGTCTGTGGTACGGTGGGTGCGTCTGTGGTACGGTGTGGTGTATCTGTGATACAATCCCTGTGTCTGTGGTACGGTGGGTGTGTCTGTGGTACAATCCCTGTGTCTGTGGTACGGTGGGTGCGTCTATGATATGGTGGGTGCGTCTGTGGTACGGTGGGTTTGTCTGTGGTACAATCCCTGTGTCTGTGGTACGGTGGGTGTGTCTGTGGTACAATCCCTGTGTCTGTGGTACGGTGGGTGTGTCTGTGGTACAATCCCTGTGTCTGTGGTACGGTGGGTGCGTCTGTGGTACGGTGGGTGCGTCTGTGGTACGGTGGGTATGTCTGTGGTATGGTGGGTGTGTCTGTGGTACAATCCCTGTGCCTGTGGTACGGTGGGTGTGTCTGTGGTACGGTGGGTGTGTCTGTGGTACAATCCCTGTGTCTGTGGTACAGTGGGTGTTTCTGTGGTACAATGCCTGTGTCTGTGGTACGGTGGGTGCGTCTGTGGTACGGTGGGTGCGTCTGTGGTATGGTGGGTGTGTCTGTGGTACGGTGGGTGCGTCTGTGGTACGGTGGGTGCGTCTGGTGCAATCCCTGTGTCTGTGGTACGGTGGGTGTGTGTCTGTGGTACGGTTGGTGCGTCTGTGGTACGGTGGGTGCGTCTGTGGTACAATCCCTGTGTCTGTGGTACTGTGGGTGCATCTGTGGTATGGTGGGTGTGTCTGTGGTACAATCCCTGTGTCTGTGGTACGGTGGGTGCGTCTGGTACGGTGGGTGCGTCTGTGATACGGTGGGTGCATCTGTGGTACGGTGGGTGCATCTGTGGTACGGTGGGTGCGTCTGTGGTACGGTGGGTGCGTCTGTGGTACGGTGGGTGCGTCTACGGTACAATCCCTGTGTCTGTGGTACGGTGGGTGCGTCTGTGGTACAATCCCTGTGTCTGTGGTACGCTGGGTGCGTCTGTGGCACGGTGGGTGTGTGTCTATGGCATGGTGGGTGTGTGTCTGTGGCATGGTGGGTGGGTGTCTGTGGCACGGTGGGGGTGTCTGTGGTACGGTGGGTGTGTCTGTGGTACAATCCCTGTGTCTGTGGCACGGTGGGTGCGTCTGTGGCACGGTGGGGGCGTCTGTGGCACGGTGGGGGCGTCTGTGGCACGGTGGGTGCGTCTGTGGCACGGTGGGTGCGTCTGTGGCACGGTAGGTGCGTCTGTGGTACGATGGGTGTGTCTGTGGTACAGTGGGGGCGTCTGTGGCACGGTGGGTGCGTCTGTGGCACGGTGGGTGCGTCTGTGGCACGGTGGGTGCGTCTGTGGCATGGTAGGTGCGTCTGTGGTACGGTGGGTGTGTCTGTGGTACAGTGGGGGCGTCTGTGGCACGGTGGGTGCGTCTGTGGCATGGTAGGTGCGTCTGTGGTACGGTGGGTGTGTCTGTGGTACGGTTGTAGGAGGAGTTTGGTGGGACTCGGGAATAATTCCTGTTCTCTCTGTGTGTAGAAATCGGATGATTGAACAATATCACAACCACAATGATCACTACTGCCTCAGCCTGGACTCTGGAATGGTGATTGACAGTTACCGGATGGGCAACGAGGCGCGCTTCATCAACCACAGCTGTGACCCCAACTGTGAGATGCAGAAATGGTGAGACCTCTATAATGCAGCGCCCCCTACTGCCAGATCTGTCTCCCCCTGTATAATTGATATCACTGTCTTGTGGCCAGGTCGGTGAATGGGGTGTACCGCATCGGTCTGTACGCCTTGAAGGACATGCCAGCAGGAACTGAGCTGACCTACGACTACAACTTCCACTCATTCAACACCGAGCAGCAGGTGAGAGATTCTGCGTGACACCATTCTGTACTCCCTGACGTGGCAGTCACTTTATAGGCAGTGGCCGTGTCCTCCCTCTGTATCCTCTGATAGGTGGTAGCCGTGTCCTCCCTCTGTATCCTCTGATAGGTGGTAGCCGTGTCCTCCCTCTGTATCCTCTGATAGGTGGTAGCCGTGTCCTCCCTCTGTATCCTCTGATAGGTGGTAGCCGTGTCCTCCCTCTGATAGGTGGTAGCCGTGTCCTCCCTCTGTATCTCCTGATAGGTGGTAGCCATGTCCTCCCTCTGTATCCTCTGATAGGTGGTAGCCGTGTCCTCCCTCTGATAGGTGGTAGCCGTGTCCTCCCTCTGTACCCTCTGATAGGTGGTAGCCGTGTCCTCCCTCTGTATCCTCTGATAGGTGGTAGCCATGTCCTCCCTCTGTATCCTCTGATAGGTGGTAGCCGTGTCCTCCCTCTGTATCCTCTGATAGGTGGTAGCCATGTCCTCCCTCTGTATCCTCTGATAGGTGGTAGCCATGTCCTCCCTCTGTATCCTCTGATAGGTGGTAGTCGTGTCCTCCCTCTGTATCCTCTGATAGGTGGTAGTCGTGTCCTCCCTCTGTATCCTCTGATAGGTGGTAGTCGTGTCCTCCCTCTGTATCCTCTGATAGGTGGTAGTCGTGTCCTTCCTCTCTCTCCCCTGATAGGTGGTAGTCGTGTCCTCCCTCTGTATTCTCTGATAGGTGGTAGTCGTGTCATCCCTCTGTATCCTCTGATAGGTGGTAGTCGTGTCATCCCTCTGTATCCTCTAATAGGTGGTAGCCGTGTCCTCCCTCTGTATCCTCTAATAGGTGGTAGCCGTGTCCTCCCTCTGTATCCTCTGATAGGTGGTAGTCGTGTCATCCCTCTGTATCCTCTGATAGGTGGTAGTCGTGTCATCCCTCTGTATCCTCTGATAGGTGATAGCCGTGTCCTCCCTCTGTATCCTCTGATAGGTGATAGCCGTGTCCTCCCTCTGTATCCTCTGATAGGTGGTAGCCGTGTCCTCCCTCTGTATCCTCTGATAGGTGGTAGCCGTGTCCTCCCTCTGTACCCTCTGATAGGTGGTAGCCGTGTCCTCCCTCTGTATCCTCTGATAGGTGGTAGTCGTGTCCTCCCTCTGTATCCTCTGATAGGTGGTAGCCATGTCCTCCCTCTGTATCCTCTGATAGGTGGTAGTCGTGTCCTCCCTCTGTATCCTCTGATAGGTGGTAGCCGTGTCCTCCCTCTGTATCCTCTGATAGGTGGTAGCCGTGTCCTCCCTCTGTATCCTCTGATAGGTGGTAGTCGTGTCCTCCCTCTGTATCCTCTGATAGGTGGTAGTCGTGTCCTCCCTCTGTATCCTCTGATAGGTGGTAGCCGTGTCCTCCCTCTGTATCCTCTGATAGGTGGTAGCCGTGTCCTCCCTCTGTATCCTCTGATAGGTGGTAGTCGTGTCCTTCCTCTCTCTCCCCTGATAGGTGGTAGTCGTGTCCTCCCTCTGTATCCTCTGATAGGTGGTAGTCGTGTCCTCCCTCTGTATCCTCTGATAGGTGGTAGTCGTGTCATCCCTCTGTATCCTCTAATAGGTGGTAGCCGTGTCCTCCCTCTGTATCCTCTGATAGGTGGTAGTCGTGTCCTTCCTCTCTCTCCCCTGATAGGTGGTAGTCGTGTCATCCCTCTGTATCCTCTGATAGGTGGTAGCCGTGTCCTCCCTCTGTATCCTCTGATAGGTGGTAGTCGTGTCCTTCCTCTCTCTCCCCTGATAGGTGGTAGTCGTGTCATCCCTCTGTATCCTCTGATAGGTGGTAGTCGTGTCCTTCCTCTCTCTCCCCTGATAGGTGGTAGTCGTGTCCTCCCTCTGTATCCTCTGATAGGTGGTAGTCGTGTCCTCCCTCTGTATCCTCTGATAGGTGGTAGTCGTGTCCTTCCTCTCTCTCCCCTGATAGGTGGTAGTCGTGTCCTCCCTCTGTATCCTCTAATAGGTGGTAGCCGTGTCCTCCCTCTGTATCCTCTGATAGGTGGTAGTCGTGTCCTCCCTCTGTATCCTCTGATAGGTGATAGCCGTGTCCTCCCTCTGTATCCTCTGATAGGTGGTAGCCGTGTCCTCCCTCTGTATCCTCTGATAGGTGGTAGCCGTGTCCTCCCTCTGTACCCTCTGATAGGTGGTAGCCGTGTCCTCCCTCTGTATCCTCTGATAGGTGGTAGTCGTGTCCTCCCTCTGTATCCTCTGATAGGTGGTAGCCATGTCCTCCCTCTGTATCCTCTGATAGGTGGTAGTCGTGTCCTCCCTCTGTATCCTCTGATAGGTGGTAGCCGTGTCCTCCCTCTGTATCCTCTGATAGGTGGTAGCCGTGTCCTCCCTCTGTATCCTCTGATAGGTGGTAGTCGTGTCCTCCCTCTGTATCCTCTGATAGGTGGTAGTCGTGTCCTCCCTCTGTATCCTCTGATAGGTGGTAGCCATGTCCTCCCTCTGTATCCTCTGATAGGTGGTAGTCGTGTCCTTCCTCTCCTCTCCCCTGATAGGTGGTAGTCGTGTCATCCCTCTGTATCCTCTGATAGGTGGTAGCCATGTCCTCCCTCTGTATCCTCTGATAGGTGGTAGTCGTGTCCTTCCTCTCTCTCCCCTGATAGGTGGTAGTCGTGTCATCCCTCTGTATCCTCTGATAGGTGGTAGCCGTGTCCTCCCTCTGTATCCTCTGATAGGTGGTAGTCGTGTCCTTCCTCTCTCTCCCCTGATAGGTGGTAGTCGTGTCCTCCCTCTGTATCCTCTGATAGGTGGTAGTCGTGTCCTCCCTCTGTATCCTCTGATAGGTGGTAGCCGTGTCCTCCCTCTGTATCCTCTAATAGGTGGTAGCCGTGTCCTCCCTCTGTATCCTCTGATAGGTGGTAGTCGTGTCCTCCCTCTGTATCCTCTGATAGGTGGTAGTCGTGTCCTCCCTCTGTATCCTCTGATAGGTGGTAGTCGTGTCCTCCCTCTGTATCCTCTGATAGGTGGTAGTCGTGTCCTCCCTCTGTATCCTCTGATAGGTGGTAGCCGTGTCCTCCCTCTGTATCCTCTGATAGGTGGTAGTTGTGTCCTCCCTCTGTATCCTCTGATAGGTGGTAGCCGTGTCCTCCCTCTGTATCCTCTGATAGGTGGTAGTCGTGTCCTCCCTCTGTATCCTCTGATAGGTGGTAGTCGTGTCCTCCCTCTGTATCCTCTGATAGGTGGTAGTCGTGTCCTCCCTCTGTATCCTCTGATAGGTGGTAGTCGTGTCCTCCCTCTGTATCCTCTGATAGGTGGTAGTCGTGTCCTTCCTCTCTCTCCCCTGATAGGTGGTAGTCGTGTCCTCCCTCTGTATCCTCTAATAGGTGGTAGCCGTGTCCTCCCTCTGTATCCTCTGATAGGTGGTAGTCGTGTCCTCCCTCTGTATCCTCTGATAGGTGATAGCCGTGTCCTCCCTCTGTATCCTCTGATAGGTGGTAGCCGTGTCCTCCCTCTGTATCCTCTGATAGGTGGTAGCCGTGTCCTCCCTCTGTACCCTCTGATAGGTGGTAGCCGTGTCCTCCCTCTGTATCCTCTGATAGGTGGTAGTCGTGTCCTCCCTCTGTATCCTCTGATAGGTGGTAGCCATGTCCTCCCTCTGTATCCTCTGATAGGTGGTAGTCGTGTCCTCCCTCTGTATCCTCTGATAGGTGGTAGCCGTGTCCTCCCTCTGTATCCTCTGATAGGTGGTAGCCGTGTCCTTCCTCTCTCTCCCCTGATAGGTGGTAGCCGTGTCCTCCCTCTGTACCCTCTGATAGGTGGTAGTCGTGTCCTTCCTCTCTCTCCCCTGATAGGTGGTAGTCGTGTCATCCCTCTGTATCCTCTGATAGGTGGTAGTCGTGTCCTCCCTCTCTCTCCCCTGATAGGTGGTAGTCGTGTCCTCCCTCTGTATCCTCTGATAGGTGGTAGTCGTGTCCTCCCTCTGTATCCTCTGATAGGTGGTAGTCGTGTCCTCCCTCTGTATCCTCTGATAGGTGGTAGTCGTGTCCTCCCTCTGTATCCTCTGATAGGTGGTAGCCGTGTCCTCCCTCTGTATCCTCTGATAGGTGGTAGTCGTGTCCTCCCTCTGTATCCTCTGATAGGTGGTAGTCGTGTCCTCCCTCTGTATCCTCTGATAGGTGGTAGTCGTGTCCTCCCTCTGTATCCTCTGATAGGTGGTAGCCGTGTCCTCCCTCTGTATCCTCTGATAGGTGGTAGTCGTGTCCTCCCTCTGTATCCTCTGATAGGTGGTAGTCGTGTCCTCCCTCTGTATCCTCTGATAGGTGGTAGCCGTAACCTCTATGTAGCCCTAGGTAGGTGGCAGCCATGTTTGGTCTCCTAGTTCTGTGTGTACATGTAACATGTCTCTTCCTCTCCTGGCAGCAATTGTGTAAGTGCGGCTTTGATCGATGTCGGGGGATCATCGGTGGGAAGAGCCAGAGAATGAACGGACTGACCAACAAAGGCGGCCATCAGGTTCCTCACCGCAGGCTGGGGCGCTCCAAGGAGAAGAGGAAGTCCAAGCACCGGCTGAAGAGAAGGGTGAGTGCTGGGGAGATGGGGGGCTGGTGGGAGCAGAATACAGTTCAGGGTCATGATCTGAAGCCATTTATTATCACATAGATGTTTGGCTCCTTTTTTATTCCTAATGATACCAAACATTCCCCAAATGTCCCTGATAAAGACTCCCCCCCCCCCCCCCCCTCCGGAATGTTTGGCCTTGGTACAGACACAAGGTAACACACACAGGAGAGGTCATTTCACACATCTGTGGTGTCTGTGTATAAATAGTCAGTGAGTATGTTGACTCTCACATGGATGCACTGAGCAGGCTGGATACTGAGCCATGGGGAGCACAAAAGAACTGTCAAAAGATCTGCGTAACAAGGTAATGGAACTTTATACAGATGGAAAAGGATACAAAGCCTTGAATATAAGAGTCAGTATTGTTCAATCACTTATTAAGAAGTGTGAAATTCGGGGATCAATTGATACCAAGCCAGGTAGACCAAGAAAGATTGCAGCCACAACTGCCAGAAGAATTGTTTGGGATACAAAGAAAACCCCCCACAGGTGACCTCAGGAGAAATACAGGCCTTGTCCTTGTTCCAAGGAGCACAATATGATGATATTTGAACAAAAATGAGCTGCATGGTGAAGTTGCCAGAAAGGAATCCTTTACTGCCAATACCACGAAAAAGCCGGTTACAATATGGCCGACAACACCTTGACGCCTCCCAGCATCTGGCGCACCGTAATCTGGAGTGGCCAAACCACAACCATCAGCACTATGTATGGAGAGGAAGAATATCATCCCCACTGTGAAGCATGGTGGTGGCTCACTGATGTTTTGGGGGGAGGGGCTCTAAAGACACGGGGAAGGGAGGAATATTGTGAAATATGATGGAAGATGGATGCAACATGTTATCAGAAAATACTGGCAGACAATTTGCGTTCATCTGCAGCAAAGCTGCACATGGGAGGCTCTAGGACTTTCCAGCAGGACAATGACCCGAAGCACAAGGCCAAGCTGACCCTCCAGCAGGACAATGACCCGAAGCACAAGGCCAAGCTGACCCTCCAGCAGGACAATGACCCGAAGCACAAGGCCAAGCTGACCCTCCAGCAGGACAATGACCCGAAGCACAAGGCCAGGCTCACCCTCCAGTGGTTACAGCAGACGAAGGTGAAGGTTCTGGAGTGGCCGTCTCCTGACCTTCATATCATCAAGCCACTCTGGGGAGATCTCCTACAAGACCAAAGACTTGGCATGACCTGGAGGCATTGTGCCAAGACCAATGGGTGACCCTACCACCTGCAAGAATTCCTCATAGATTTCTATTACAGAAGGCTGACCGCTGTCATTGGTGATAAAGGGGGCAATACACAGGATAAGGGGTGCAGATTTCTGAACGGGGGGGCATTTCATTGGTTTATTTTATGATTGGGACATTCTATTATCACCTCCAGTTATAGAATAGGAATCCCTTAGTGTAAGAGTTATACACTCTACCTTTTGTTTTGCATAAAATTCTAATAAAAATATTAAAATAGAAAGAAAAGAAATGGGATTTGCTGATCACTCGTACATCCCGTATATTACCGATTCTCCAGGGGAGGGGCACACTTTTCACCCCAACTGTACTTATATAGTGATGTGTAGAATAAATGCAATTTTCTGTCTGTAGAGGGGTCACCACAGCGAAGATCGCAGCGATAGTGTCGGGGCATCGAACAGACTCGGCTCCCAACTCCACATGAAACCCATGTCCAACAGGGAGAGGTATGAACTTTCCACATCCCATACTGTGCCCCCTTCACCCTCTGTACTGTGCCCCCTTCACCCTCTGTACTGTGCCCCCTCACCCTCTGTACTGTGCCCCGCTCACCCTCTGTACTGTGCCCCTTCACCCTCTGTACTGTGCCCCCTTCACCCTCTGTACTGTGCCCCCTCACCCTCTGTACTGTGCCCCCTCACCCTCTGTACTGTGCCCCGCTCACCCTCTGTACTGTGCCCCTTCACCCTCTGTACTGTGCCCCCTTCACCCTCTGTACTGTGCCCCCTCACCCTCTGTACTGTGCCCCCTTCACCCTCTGTACTGTGCCCCCTTCACCCTCTGTACTGTGCCCCCTTCACCCTCTGTACTGTGCCCCCTCACCCTCTGTACTGTGCCCCGCTCACCCTCTGTACTTTGCCCCCTTCACCCATACCCTGTACTGTGCCCGCTCACCCTCTGCACTGTGCCCCCTTCACCCACACCCTGTACTGTGCCCCCTTCACCCACACCCTGTACTGTGCCCCCTTCACCCATACCCTGTACTGTGCCCCGCTCACCCTCTGCACTGTGCCCCCTTCACCCACACCCTGTACTGTGCCCCCTTCACCCACACCCTGTACTGTGCCCCCTTCACCCTCTGTACTTTGCCCCCTTCACCCATACCCTGTACTGTGCCCCGCTCACCCTCTGCACTGTGCCCCCTTCACCCACACCCTTTACTGTGCCCCCTTCACGCTCTGTACTGTGCCCCCTTCACCCATACCCTGTACTGTGCCCCCTTCACCCTCACCCTGTACTGTGCCTCCTTCACCCACACCCTGTACTGTGCCTCCTTCACCCATACCCTGTACTGTGCCCCCTTCACCCATACCCTGTACCCCTTCACCCTCTGTACTGTGCCCCGCTCCCCCTTCGTACTGTGCCCCCTTCACCCATACCCTGTACTCTGCCCCCTTCACCCTCTGTACTGTGCCCCCTTCACCCACACCCTGTACTGTGCCCCCTTCACCCATACCCTGTACTGTGCCCCCTCCACCCATACCCTGTACTGTGCCCCCTTCACCCATACCCTGTACTGTGCCCCCTTCACCCATACCCTGTACTGTGCCCCCTTCACCCTCTGTACTGTGCCCCCTTCACCCTCTGTACTGTGCTCCCTTCACCCACTGTACTCTGCCCCCTTCACCCATACCCTGTACTGTGCCCCCTTCACTCATACCCTGTACTCTGCCCCCTTCACCCACACCCTGTACTGTGCCCCCTTCACCCATACCCTGTACTGTGCCCCCTTCACCCTCTGTACTGTGCCCCTTTCACCCACACCCTGTACTGTGCCCCCTTCACCCATACCCTGTACTGTGCCCCCTTCACCCATACCCTGTACTGTGCCCCCTTCACCCATACTCTGTACTGCCTGTCCCGCTGTCTCTTGGTCTCTGCCTGTCCTGCTGTCTCTTATGCCGCGTACACACGGTCCTACTTTTCGTCTACAAAAGTCCAACAGACGCTGATGGACTAAAGCTGGCTGGTAATCCGATCGTGTGTGGGCTTCTCCGGACTTTCAACCGACTTTTTTAGCCTCAAATACGACGTACTTTAGATTTGAAACATGCTTCAAAACTTTTACTTCGTACCTACGACGGACCCCGAAATCCGCTCGTCTGTGTGCTAGTCCGACGGACAAAAAGCCACGCTAGGGCACCTATTGGCTACTGGCTATGAACTTCCTTATTTTAGTCCGGTGTACGTCATCACGTACGAATCCGTTAGACTTTTGTGTGGTCGTGTGTAGGCAAGTCCGGTCGTTAGAAAGTAGGCCGCAAGTCCGCGGCAAGTCCACCGAAAGTCTGCCGGAAGTCTGTCCGACAGGCTGTCCGACTTTTGTAGACGAAAAGTACGACCGTGTGTACGCGGCATTAGTCTCTGCCTGTCCCGCCGTCTCTTGGTCTCTGCCTGTCCCGCCGTCTCTTGGTCTCTGCCTGTCCCGCCATCTCTTGGTCTCTGCCTGTCCCGCCGTCTCTTGGTCTCTGCCTGTCCTGCCGTCTCTTGGTCTCTGCCTGTCCCGCCGTCTCTTGGTCTCTGCCTGTCCCGCCGTCTCTTGGTCTCCTCCTGTCCCGCCGTCTCTTGGTCTCTGCCTGTCCTGCCGTCTCTTGGTCTCTGCCTGTCCCGCCGTCTCTTGGTCTCTGCCTGTCCTGCCGTCTCTTGGTCTCTGCCTGTCCCGCCGTCTCTTGGTCTCTGCCTGTCCTGCCGTCTCTTGGTCTCTGCCTGTCCTGCCGTCTCTTGGTCCCTGCCTGTTCTGCCGTCTCTTGGTCCCTGCCTGTTCTGCCGTCTCTTGGTCTCTGCCTGTCCCGCCGTCTCTTGGTCTCTGCCTGTCCCGCCGTCTCTTGGTCTCTGCGTGTCCTGCTGTCTCAGTCTCTGCCTGTCCTGCTGTCTCTTGGTCTCTGCCTGTCCCGCCGTCTCTTGGTCTCTGCCTGTCCCGCCGTCTCTTGGTCTCTGCCTGTCCCGCCGTCTCTTGGTCTCTGCGTGTCCTGCTGTCTCAGTCTCTGCCTGTCCTGCTGTCTCTTGGTCTCTGCCTGTCCTGCCGTCTCTTGGTCCCTGCCTGTTCTGCCTTTTCTTGGTCCCTGCCTGTCCCGCCGTCTCTTGGTCTCTGCCTGTCCTGCCGTTTCTTGGTCTCTGCCTGTCCCGCCTTCTCTTGGTCTCTGCCTGTCCCGCCGTCTCTTGGTCTCTGCCTGTCCTGCTGTCTCTTAGTCTCTGCCTGTCCCGCCGTCTCTTGGTCTCTGCCTGTCCCGCCATCTCTTAGTCTCTGCCTGTCCTGCCGTCTCTTGGTCTCTACCTGTCCTGCTGTCTCTTGGTCTCTGCCTGTCCCGCCATCTCTTAGTCTCTGCCTGTCCCGCCGTCTCTTGGTCTCTGCCTGTCCTGCCGTCTCTTGGTCTCTGCCTGTCCTGCCGTCTCTTAGTCTCCTCCTGTCCCGCCGTCTCTTGGTCTCTGCCTGTCCCGCCGTCTCTTGGTCTCTGCCTGTCCCGCCGTCTCTTGGTCTCTGCCTGTCCCGCCGTCTCTTGGTCTCTGCCTGTCCCGCAGTCTCTTGGTCTCTGCCTGTCCCGCCGTCTCTTGGTCTCTGCCTGTCCCGCCGTCTCTTGGTCTCTGCCTGTCCTGCCGTCTCTTGGTCTCTGCCTGTCCCGCCGTCTCTTGATCTCTGCCTGTCCTGCCGTCTCTTGGTCTCTGCCTGTCCTGCCGTCTCTTGGTCTCTGTCTGTCCTGCCGTCTCTTGGTCCCTGCCTGTTCTGCCGTCTCTTGGTCTCTGCCTGTCCTGCCGTCTCTTGGTCTCTGCCTGTCCCGCCGTCTCTTGGTCTCTGCCTGTCCCGCCGTCTCTTGGTCTCTGCGTGTCCTGCTGTCTCAGTCTCTGCCTGTCCTGCTGTCTCTTGGTCTCTGCCTGTCTCTGCCTGTCCTGCCGTCTCTTGGTCTCTGCCTGTCCTGCCATCTCTTGGTCTCTGCCTGTCCTGCCGTCTCTTGGTCTCTGCCTGTCCTGCCGTCTCTTGGTCTCTGCCTGTCCTGCCGTCTCTTAGTCTCTGCCTGTCCTGCTGTCTCTTAGTCTCTGCCTGTTCTGCCGTCTCTTGGTCTCTGCCTGTCCTGCCGTCTCTTGGTCTCTGCCTGTCCTGCCGTCTCTTGGTCTCTGCCTGTCCTGCCGTCTCTTGGTCTCTGCCTGTCCTGCTGTCTCTTGGTCTCTGCCTGTCCTGCCGTCTCTTGGTCTCTGCCTGTCCTGCGGTCTCTTGGTCTCTGCCTGTCCTGCCTTCTCTTGGTCTCTGCCTGTCCTGCCGTCTCTTGGTCTCTGCCTGTCCTGCCGTCTCTTGGTCTCTGCCTGTCCCGCCGTCTTAGTCTCTGCCTGTCCTGCCGTCTCTTGGTCTCTGCCTGTCCTGCTGTCTCTTGGTCTCTGCCTGTCCCGCCGTCTTAGTCTCTGCCTGTCCTGCCGTCTCTTGGTCTCTGCCTGTCCTGCTGTCTCAGTCTCTGCCTGTCCTGCCGTCTCTTGGTCTCTGCCTGTCCTGCCGTCTCTTGGTCTCCTCCTGTCCCGCCGTCTCTTGGTCTCTGCCTGTCCCGCCGTCTCTTGGTCTCTGCCTGTCCCGCAGTCTCTTGGTCTCTGCCTGTCCCGCCGTCTCTTGGTCTCTGCCTGTCCCGCCGTCTCTTGGTCTCTGCCTGTCCTGCCGTCTCTTGGTCTCTGCCTGTCCCGCCGTCTCTTGATCTCTGCCTGTCCCGCCGTCTCTTGGTCTCTGTCTGTCCTGCCGTCTCTTGGTCCCTGCCTGTCCCGCCGTCTCTTGGTCTCTGCCTGTCCCGCCGTCTCTTGGTCTCTGCGTGTCCTGCTGTCTCAGTCTCTGCCTGTCCTGCTGTCTCTTGGTCTCTGCCTGTCCTGCCGTCTCTTGGTCTCTGCCTGTCCTGCCATCTCTTGGTCTCTGCCTGTCCTGCCGTCTCTTGGTCTCTGCCTGTCCTGCCGTCTCTTGGTCTCTGCCTGTCCTGCCGTCTCTTGGTCTCTGCCTGTCCTGCCGTCTCTTGGTCTCTGCCTGTCCTGCCGTCTCTTAGTCTCTGCCTGTCCTGCTGTCTCTTAGTCTCTGCCTGTTCTGCCGTCTCTTGGTCTCTGCCTGTCCTGCTGTCTCTTGGTCTCTGCCTTTCCTGCCGTCTCTTGGTCTCTGCCTGTCCTGCTGTCTCTTGGTCTCTGCCTGTCCCGCCGTCTTAGTCTCTGCCTGTCCTGCCGTCTCTTGGTCTCTGCCTGTCCTGCTGTCTCTTGGTCTCTGCCTGTCCCGCCGTCTTAGTCTCTGCCTGTCCTGCCGTCTCTTGGTCTCTACCTGTCCTGCGGTCTCTTGGTCTCTGCCTGTCCTCCGGTCTTTTGGTCTCTGCCTGTCCTGCCGTCTCTTGGTCTCTGCCTGTCCTGCCGTCTCTTGGTCTCTGCCTGTCCTGCCGTCTCTTGGTCTCTGCCTGTCCTGCTGTCTCAGTCTCTGCCTGTCCTGCCGTCTCTTGGTCTCTGCCTGTCCTGCCGTCTCTTGGTCTCTGCCTGTCCTGCCGTCTCTTGGTCTCTGCCTGTCCTGCCGTCTCTTGGTCTCTGCCTGTCCTGCCGTCTCTTGGTCTCTGCCTGTCCTGCCGTCTCTTGGTCTCTGCCTGTCCTGCCGTCTCTTGGTCTCTGCCTGTCCTGCCGTCTCTTGGTCTCTGCCTGTCCTGCCGTCTCTTGGTCTCTGCCTGTCCTGCCGTCTCTTGGTCTCTGCCATGCGTTTTGCTGTCACATATTGTTGACCCCCCCGGGGGCTCTGTGTTTGCAGGAACTTTGTGTTGAAGCACAGAGTCTTCCTGATCCGGAATTGGGAGAAAACCCGGCGGCGACACGAGGAGGTGAAGAATGAGCTGAGTGCGGCGTCGCTGTATACCCGCTGGAACGGAGTGTGCAGAGACGATGGAAACATCAAAGCTGGTGAGGAGGGCGCTGGAGGGTCCTATTATGGTGGCCATGTTCTCCGGAGCTCCTCTCACCTCTCCTGTCCGCCATGTTTTCCAGATGTCTTCATGACCCAGTTTGCTGCTCTGCAGACGTCGCGGTCGGTTCGCACCCGCCGGCTGGCTGCAGCGGAGGAGAACATCGAGGTGGCACGGGCCGCCCGCCTGGCACAGATCTTCAAGGAGATCTGCGATGGAATCGTCTGCTGTAAAGGTGACTTCCTTCTCGATCATCAACGTCCCTCACATTTCACCTACCAGACACCACAGCCTGGTCCTGGGCCTTCACTGATGGCTTCAGTATAGCTTGATCCAGAACCCGCCCCCAGCCTGTGATTTGAAGATCCAGAACCCGCCCCCAGCCTGGGATTTTCTAGGCCCAGAACCCGCCCCCAGCCTGGGATTTTCTAGGCCCAGAACCCGCCCCCAGCCTGGGATTTGATAGGTCCAGAACCCGCCCCCAGCCTGGGATTTGATAGGTCCAGAACCCACCCCCAGCCTAGGATTTTCTAGGCCCAGAACCCGCCCCCAGCCTGGGATTTGATGTATCCAGAACCCGCCCCCAGCCTGGGTTTTTCTAGGCCCAGAACACACCCCCAGCCTGGGATTTTCTAGGCCCAGAACCTGCCCCCAGCCTGTGATTTGAAGATCCAGAACCCGCCCCCAGCCTGGGATTTTCTAGGCCCAGAACCCGCCCCCAGCCTGGGTTTTTCTAGGCCCAGAACCTGCCCCCAGCCTGGGATTTTCTAGGCCCAGAACCCGCCCCCAGCCTGTGATTTGAAGATCCAGAACCCGCCCCCAGCCTGGGACTTTTCTAGGCCCAGAACCCGCCCCCAGCCTGGGATTTTCTAGGCCCAGAACCCGCCCCCAGCCTGGGATTTGATAGGTCCAGAACCCACCCCCAGCCTAGGATTTTCTAGGCCCAGAACCCGCCCCCAGCCTGGGATTTGATGTATCCAGAACCCGCCCCCAGCCTGGGTTTTTCTAGGCCCAGAACCTGCCCCCAGCCTGGGATTTTCTAGGCCCAGAACCCGCCCCCAGCCTGGGATTTGATGTATCCAGAACCCGCCCCCAGCCTGGGTTTTTCTAGGCCCAGAACCCGCCCCCAGCCTGGGATTTGATGTATCCAGAACCCGCCCCCAGCCTGGGATTTGATGGATCCAGAACCCGCCCCCAGCCTGGGATTTGATGGATCCAGAACCCACCCCCAGCCTGGGATTTGATGGATCCAGAACCCGCCCCCAGCCTGGGATTTGTTAGATCCAGAACCCGCCCCCAGCCTGGGATATGAAATTCTCCACGTTTTGTCATTTTACAACCAAAAACGTAAATGTATTTTATTGGGATTTTATGTGATAGACCAACACAAAGTGTCACATAATTGTGAAGTGGAAGGAAAATGATAAATGATACAAAAAAATATGTGAAAAGTGTGGGGGGGAGGGCATTTGTGTTCAGCCCCCTTTACTCTGATAACTAAAATCTAGAGGAACCAATTGCCTTCAGAAGTCACCTAATTAGTAAATAGAGTCCACCTGTGTGTCATTTAATCTCAGTATAAATACAGCTGTTCTGTGAAGCCCTCGGTGGTTTGTCAGAGAACCTTAGTGAACAAACAGCATCATGAAGGCCAAGGAACACACCAGACAGGTCAGGGATAAAGTTGTGGAGAAGTATAAAGCAGGGTTAGGTTATAATAAAATCTCCCAAGCTTTGAACATCTCACGGAGCTCTGTTCAATCCATCATCGGAAAATGGAAAGAGTATGGCACAACTGCCAACCTACCAAGACATTATTATTATTATTATACGAGATTTATATAGCACCAACAGTTTACTCAGCGCTTTACAATGTATAAGGGGGACAACACAATTACAGTTCAATACAACAGGTACAGGAGGGCCCTGCTCGTAGAGCTTACATTCTAAGGGAGGGGGTGGTGGTACAAAAGGTAATAGCTGCAAAGAATGATTTGATGGGGGTGGCTCGGGGACAGTTATGTGGGTGTGGGATAGGCTTCCCTGAATAAATGAGTTTTCAGGGATCTCCTAAAGGTGGACAGGTTAGGGGCTGATCAGACATACTGGGGCAGGGAATTCCAGAGGATGGGAGAGGCTCTGGAGAAGTCCTGGAGGTGGACAGGTTAGGGGCTGATCGGACATACTGGGGCAGGGAATTCCAGAGGATGGGAGAGGCTCTGGAGAAGTCCTGAAGGCGAGCATGGGAGGAGGTAACAAGGGAGACAGAGATCAGGAGGTCCTGGGAGGAGCGGAGGGGACGATTTGGGCGATATCTGCAGATGAGGTTGGTGATGTAGATGGGGGCGATGTTGTGAATGGCCTTGTATGTTATGGTTAGCATTTTGAATTTTATAGGATGGGGGAGGGGAAGCCAGTGAAGGGATTGGCAGAGAGGAGCAGCAGTCACGGATCGATTAGTGAGGTATATTAGTCTAGCAGCAGCATTCATAATAGACTGAAGGGGGAGGAGCCTGTGTAAGGGTCGGCCAATAAGGAGAGAGTTGCAGTAGTGGAGGCGGGAAATAACCAAGGAGTGAAGAAGTTGCTTTGTAGTGTCATTAGTCAGGAAGGGGGAATTCTGGAGATGTTGCGGAGGTTAAGGCGGCAGGATTTAGCCAGTGATTGGATGTGGGCTGAAGGAGAGATCAGAGTCAAGGATTACACCCAGGACCCTGACATGTGTGGAGGGACCAATGGTTGTGTTGTTGATATTAATGGTAAAGTCACGGGAGGGGGGGGGGGAGGAGGAAATATTACAATCTCAGTTTTAGAAAGATGAAGTTTGAGGAAGTGGTGTGACATCCATACCGATATGTCATTCAGCAAGTTTGAGATCTGTGAGGAGATAGTGGGGGTGAGTTGAGGAGTGGAGAGATAGATCTGTGAGGAGATAGAGGGGGTGAGTTGAGGAGTGGAGAGATAGATCTGTGAGGAGATAGTGGGGGTGAGTTGAGGAGTGGAGAGATAGATCTGTGAGGAGATAGTGGGGGTGAGTTGAGGAGTGGAGAGATAGATCTGTGAGGAGATAGTGGGGGTGAGTTGAGGAGTGGAGAGATAGATCTGTGAGGAGATAGTGGGGGTGAGTTGAGGAGTGGAGAGATAGATCTGTGAGGAGATAGTGGGGGTGAGATGAGGAGTGGAGAGATAGATCTGTGAGGAGATAGAGGGGGTGAGTTGAGGAGTGGAGAGATAGATCTGTGAGGAGATAGAGGCGGTGAGTTGAGGAGTGGAGAGATAGATCTGTGAGGAGATAGTGGGGGTGAGTTGAGGAGTGGAGAGATAGATCTGTGAGGAGATAGTGGGGGTGAGTTGAGGAGTGGAGAGATAGATCTGTGAGGAGATAGAGGGGGTGAGTTGAGGAGTGGAGAGATAGATCTGTGAGGAGATAGTGGGGGTGAGTTGAGGAGTGGAGAGATAGATCTGTGAGGAGATAGTGGGGGTGAGTTGAGGAGTGGAGAGATAGATCTGTGAGGAGATAGTGGGGGTGAGTTGAGGAGTGGAGAGATAGATCTGTGAGGAGATAGTGGGGGTGAGTTGAGGAGTGGAGAGATAGATCTGTGAGGAGATAGAGGGGGTGAGTTGGGGAGTGGAGAGATAGATCTGTGAGGAGATAGAGGGGGTGAGTTGAGGAGTGGAGAGATAGATCTGTGAGGAGATAGTGGGGGTGAGTTGAGGAGTGGAGAGATAGATCTATGAGGAGATAGAGGGGGTGAGTTGGGGAGTGGAGAGATAGATCTGTGAGGAGATAGAGGGGGTGAGTTGAGGAGTGGAGAGATAGATCTGTGAGGAGATAGTGGGGGTGAGTTGAGGAGTGGAGAGATAGATCTGTGAGGAGATAGTGGGGGTGAGTTGAGGAGTGGAGAGATAGATCTGTGAGGAGATAGAGGGGGTGAGTTGAGGAGTGGAGAGATAGATCTGTGAGGAGATAGAGGCGGTGAGTTGAGGAGTGGAGAGATAGATCTGTGAGGAGATAGAGGGGGTGAGTTGGGGAGTGGAGAGATAGATCTGTGAGGAGATAGTGGGGGTGAGTTGAGGAGTGGAGAGATAGATCTGTGAGGAGATAGTGGGGGTGAGTTGAGGAGTGGAGAGATAGATCTGTGAGGAGATAGAGGGGGTGAGTTGGGGAGTGGAGAGATAGATCTGTGAGGAGATAGTGGGGGTGAGTTGAGGAGTGGAGAGATAGATCTGTGAGGAGATAGAGGCAGTGAGTTGAGGAGTGGAGAGATAGATCTGTGAGGAGATAGTGGGGGTGAGTTGAGGAGTGGAGAGATAGATCTGTGAGGAGATAGTGGGGGTGAGTTGAGGAGTGGAGAGATAGATCTGTGAGGAGATAGTGGGGGTGAGTTGAGGAGTGGAGAGAGATAGATCTGTGAGGAGATAGAGGGGGTGAGTTGAGGAGATAGTGGGGGTGAGTTGAGGAGTGGAGAGATAGATCTGTGAGGAGATAGAGGGGTGAGTTGAGGAGTGGAGAGATAGATCTGTGAGGAGATAGTGGGGGTGAGTTGAGGAGTGGAGAGATAGATCTGTGAGGAGATAGTGGGGGTGAGTTGAGGAGTGGAGAGATAGATCTGTGAGGAGATAGTGGGGGTGAGTTGAGGAGTGGAGAGATAGATCTGTGAGGAGATAGTGGGGGTGAGTTGAGGAGTGGAGAGATAGATCTGTGAGGAGATAGTGGGGGTGAGTTGAGGAGTGGAGAGATAGATCTGTGAGGAGATAGTGGGGGTGAGTTGAGGAGTGGAGAGATAGATCTGTGAGGAGATAGTGGGGGTGAGTTGAGGAGTGGAGAGATAGATCTGTGAGGAGATAGAGGGGGTGAGTTGGGGAGTGGAGAGATAGATCTGTGAGGAGATAGAGGGGGTGAGTTGAGGAGTGGAGAGATAGATCTGTGAGGAGATAGTGGGGGTGAGTTGAGGAGTGGAGAGATAGATCTATGAGGAGATAGAGGGGGTGAGTTGGGGAGTGGAGAGATAGATCTGTGAGGAGATAGAGGGGGTGAGTTGAGGAGTGGAGAGATAGATCTGTGAGGAGATAGTGGGGGTGAGTTGAGGAGTGGAGAGATAGATCTGTGAGGAGATAGTGGGGGTGAGTTGAGGAGTGGAGAGATAGATCTGTGAGGAGATAGAGGGGGTGAGTTGAGGAGTGGAGAGATAGATCTGTGAGGAGATAGAGGCGGTGAGTTGAGGAGTGGAGAGATAGATCTGTGAGGAGATAGAGGGGGTGAGTTGGGGAGTGGAGAGATAGATCTGTGAGGAGATAGTGGGGGTGAGTTGAGGAGTGGAGAGATAGATCTGTGAGGAGATAGTGGGGGGTGAGTTGAGGAGTGGAGAGATAGATCTGTGAGGAGATAGAGGGGGTGAGTTGGGGAGTGGAGAGATAGATCTGTGAGGAGATAGTGGGGGTGAGTTGAGGAGTGGAGAGATAGATCTGTGAGGAGATAGAGGCAGTGAGTTGAGGAGTGGAGAGATAGATCTGTGAGGAGATAGTGGGGGTGAGTTGAGGAGTGGAGAGATAGATCTGTGAGGAGATAGTGGGGGTGAGTTGAGGAGTGGAGAGATAGATCTGTGAGAAGATCGAGGGGGTGAGTTGAGGAGTGGAGAGATAGATCTGTGAGGAGATAGAGGGGGTGAGTTGAGGAGTGGAGAGATAGATCTGTGAGGAGATAGTGGGGGTGAGTTGAGGAGTGGAGAGATAGATCTGTGAGGAGATAGAGGGAGTGAGTTGAGGAGTGGAGAGAGAGATCTGTGAGGAGATAGTGGGGGTGAGTTGAGGAGTGGAGAGATAGATCTGTGAGGAGATAGAGGGGGTGAGTTGAGGAGTGGAGAGATAGATCTATGAGGAGATAGAGGAGGTGAGTTGAGGAGTGGAGAGATAGATCTGTGAGGAGATAGTGGGGGTGAGTTGAGGAGTGGAGAGATAGATCTGTGAGGAGATAGTGGGGGTGAGTTGAGGAGTGGAGAGATAGATCTGTGAGGAGATAGTGGGGGTGAGTTGAGGAGTGGAGAGAGAGATCTGTGAGGAGATAGTGGGGGTGAGTTGAGGAGTGGAGAGATAGATCTGTGAGGAGATAGTGGGGGTGAGTTGAGGAGTGGAGAGATAGATCAGTGAGGAGATAGTGGGGGTGAGTTGAGGAGTGGAGAGATAGATCTGTGAGGAGATAGTGGGGGTGAGTTGAGGAGTGGAGAGATAGATCTGTGAGGAGATAGTGGGGGTGAGTTGAGGAGTGGAGAGATAGATCTGTGAGGAGATAGTGGGGGTGAGTTGAGGAGTGGAGAGATAGATCTGTGAGGGAGATAGTGGGGGTGAGTTGAGGAGTGGAGAGATAGATCTGTGAGGAGATAGTGGGGGTGAGTTGAGGAGTGGAGAGATAGATCTGTGAGGAGATAGTGGGGGTGAGTTGAGGAGTGGAGAGATAGATCTGTGAGGAGATAGTGGGGGTAGGTTGAGGAGTGGAGAGATAGATCTGTGAGGAGATAGTGGGGGTGAGTTGAGGAGTGGAGAGATAGATCTGTGAGGAGATAGTGGGGGTGAGTTGAGGAGTGGAGAGATAGATCTGTGAGGAGATAGAGGGGGTGAGTTGAGGAGTGGAGAGATAGATCTGTGAGGAGATAGAGGGGGTGAGTTGAGGAGTGGAGAGATAGATCTGTGAGGAGATAGTGGGGGTGAGTTGAGGAGTGGAGAGAGAGATCTGTGAGGAGATAGTGGGGGTGAATTGAGGAGTGGAGAGATAGATCTGTGAGGAGATAGAGGGGGTGAGTTGAGGAGTGGAGAGATAGATCTGTGAGGAGATAGTGGGGGTGAGTTGAGGAGTGGAGAGATAGATCTGTAAGGAGATAGAGGGGGTGAGTTGAGGAGTGGAGAGATAGATCTGTGAGGAGATAGTGGGGGTGAGTTGAGGAGTGGAGAGATAGATCTGTGAGGAGATAGTGGGGGTGAGTTGAGGAGTGGAGAGATAGATCTGTGAGGAGATAGTGGGGGTGAGTTGAGGAGAAGATAGATCTGTGGGGATAGTGGGGTGAGTTGAGGAGTGGAGAGATAGATCTGTGAGGAGATAGTGGGGGTGAGTTGAGGAGTGGAGAGATAGATCTGTGAGGAGATAGTGGGGGTGAGTTGAGGAGTGGAGAGATAGATCTGTGAGGAGATAGTGGGGGTGAGTTGAGGAGTGGAGAGATAGATCTGTGAGGAGATAGAGGGGGGTGAGTTGAGGAGTGGAGAGATAGATCTGTGAGGAGATAGAGGGGGTGAGTTGAGGAGTGGAGAGATAGATCTGTGAGGAGATAGTGGGGGTGAGTTGAGGAGTGGAGAGATAGATCTGTGAGGAGATAGTGGGGGTGAGTTGAGGAGTGGAGAGATAGATCTGTGAGGAGATAGTGGGGGTGAGTTGAGGAGTGGAGAGATAGATCTGTGAGGAGATAGTGGGGGTGAGTTGAGGAGTGGAGAGATAGATCTGTGAGGAGATAGTGGGGGTGAGTTGAGGAGTGGAGAGATAGATCTGTGAGGAGATAGTGGGGGTGAGTTGAGGAGTGGAGAGATAGATCTGTGAGGAGATAGAGGGGGTGAGTTGAGGAGTGGAGAGATAGATCTGTGAGGAGATAGTGGGGGTGAGTTGAGGAGTGGAGAGATAGATCTGTGAGGAGATAGAGGGGTGAGTTGAGGAGTGGAGAGATAGATCTGTGAGGAGATAGTGGGGGTGAGTTGAGGAGTGGAGAGATAGATCTGTGAGGAGATAGAGGGGGTGAGTTGAGGGAGTGGAGAGATAGATCTGTGAGGAGATAGTGGGGGTGAGTTGAGGAGTGGAGAGATAGATCTGTGAGGAGATAGAGGGGGTGAGTTGAGGAGTGGAGAGATAGATCTGTGAGGAGATAGTGGGGGTGAGTTGAGGAGTGGAGAGATAGATCTGTGAGGAGATAGTGGGGGTGAGTTGAGGAGTGGAGAGATAGATCTGTGAGGAGATAGAGGGGGTGAGTTGAGGAGTGGAGAGATAGATCTGTGAGGAGATAGTGGGGGTGAGTTGAGGAGTGGAGAGATAGATCTGTGAGGAGATAGAGGGAGTGAGTTGAGGAGTGGAGAGATAGATCTGTGAGGAGATAGTGGGGGTGAGTTGAGGAGTGGAGAGATAGATCTGTGAGGAGATAGTGGGGGTGAGTTGAGGAGTGGAGAGATAGATCTGTGAGGAGATAGTGGGGGTGAGTTGAGGAGTGGAGAGATAGATCTGTGAGGAGATAGAGGGGTGAGTTGAGGAGTGGAGAGATAGATCTGTGAGGAGATAGTGGGGGTGAGTTGAGGAGTGGAGAGATAGATCTGTGAGGAGATAGGGGGGTGAGTTGAGGAGTGGAGAGAGAAGATCTGTGAGGAGATAGTGGAGGTGAGTTGAGGAGTGGAGAGATAGATCCCGTGAGGAGATAGTGGGGGGTGAGTTGAGGAGTGGAGAGATAGATCTGTGAGGAGATAGTGGGGGTGAGTTGAGGAGTGGAGAGATAGATCTGTGAGGAGATAGTGGGGGTGAGTTGAGGAGTGAGAG
>JBBDGP010005526.1:0-26387 GCA_037952835.1 Lithobates septentrionalis
ATTGATTTCCTAATATCATCAGCTCCATCAAGTGACCATAATGCATTGGTTTCCTGTTTCATATTATTCTGGATAAATGAAATAAACATTCGACCTGGAGAGAAAATAGCCCAGTAACATTCGATTTGTCCCCTATTTGCACAGAACGAATGTACATACAGTTTCACAGGATGAATACCTCTGCAGATAAAAGTACACCCCTGTGTGTTCAGCTCCAAACGTATCCCCTGGTTGTAGAAAGGGTATGGCGGATGTGAACATGCCCACTTGTGTGTCAATTCACGGGTAATAAAGGTATAAAGTGTTACATAGTTACAGCTTGGACCAATGGAAGTATGTATGTGCCATACCTGTGGGATCCCTGTGGAAGCTGGATGTAGACAGTGCTACTACAAAACTACTACACTGCTACTACACCACTACTACACTGCTACTACACCACTACTACACAGCTACTACACCGCTACTTCACCACTACTACACTGCTACTACACCGCTACTCTACTGCTACTACACAGCTACTACACAGCTACTACACCGCTACTACAACACTACTACACTGCTACTACACTGCTACTACACTGCTACTACACTGCTACTACACAGATAATACACCGCTATTACACAGCCACTACACAGCTACTACACCAATACTACACTGCTACTACACCGCTACTAAACCAGTACTACAGCACTACTACACTGCTACCACACCGCTATTACACTGCTACAACACAGCCAAGCCAAGTGACTGCCCTGCTGCATTCTGAACACAGGAGGGCGCTCACTCAATGAATGCAAGGCATCCTCTGATTGGATAAGGTGGAGATTGCGACATTACTCCACCTCCACTACTTACCTGCTCTGTGTAATAGCTTTGCACAGAGCAGCCCCGAGACCCCCCCCCCCCCGTGCTCCTGGACCCTCCCTCTTGCCAAGTGCCACTAGGGGGCATCCAAGCTCTGCGTGTCTATTAAGATAGGGAGCTGGAGCTCAGTTCTGTCCCCTCTCTCCTCTCATTGGCTCACTGGCTGTGATTGACCTGGAGATCCATATGTAAGGAGGGGGTGACTCTGGGAATCCTGATGTAAGGAAAGGGGCTCTGGGAACACTGATGTAAGGTGGGGATGACGACTCTGGGAATCCTATTGTAAGGTGGGGGTGACTCTGAGAACTCTAATGTGAGGAGGGGGGACTCTGGGAATCCTGATGTAAGGTGGGGGTGACTCTGGGAATCCTGATGTAAGGAAAGGGACTCTGGGAATCCTGATGTAAGGTGGGGGTGACTCTGGGAATTCTGATGTAAGGAAAGAGGCTCTGGGAATCCTGATGTAAGGTGGGGGTGACTCTGGGAATCCTGATGTAAGGTGGGGGTGACTCTGGGAACTCTGATGTAAGGTGGGGGTGACTCTGGGAATCCTGATGTAAGGTGGGGGTGACTCTGGGAACTCTGATGTAAGGTGGGGGTGACTCTGGGAACTCAGATGTAAGGTGGGGGTGACTCTGGGAACTCTGATGTAAGGTGGAGGTGACTCTGGGAACTCTGATGTAAGGTGGGGGTGACTCTGGGAACTCTGATGTAAGGTGGGGGTGACTCTGGGAACTCTGATGTAAGGTGGGGGTGACTCTGGGAACTCTGATGTAAGGTGGGGTGACTCTGGGAACTCTGATGTAAGGTGGGGGTGACTCTGGGAACTCTGATGTAAGGTGGGGGTGACTCTGGGAACTCTGATGTAAGGTGGGGGTGACTCTGGGAACTCTGATATAAGGTGGGGGTGATTCTGGGAACTCTGATGTAAGGTGGAGGTGACTCTGGGAACTCTGATGTAAGGTGGGGTGGTAAAAAACACACACCAGGCTCCACTCCAAAAAAAAAGTACGGGGGCTTCTTAGGGGTGTTTGTCCAATGGGTAGCTCTATGCACGAGGCACGTTAAAAACGTGAAAAACCCGAGTTCCCTCTACTCGCAGATGTGAATGATTCCCTAATGCAATGATTGCCCCAGGAACATTTTCTGCTACTTTGTATCATCTTCCCTTCATTCATTGAAAAGCTAAGGCCTCTATTCATGTAGACAACATGTAGAGTAAGTAGGGTGTACCATCATCCAATTGAAAGGGAAAAAGACTGGGAGATCGGTCCCCACTCGATCACCCATAAAGGAATTGTATGAAGGTACAACTTAAACAACATAAACTATGATAAAAAAATAACGTTTTTTAATAATGCAAAGAACTATAAAAACAGGATATCCAAGTATTTAGTGATACATATCATAAAAGGTATACATAAACGATCTATGTATGTCACCAGCATTCATGTCCCCTAGTGAGGAGGATCAGGATATGATGGATTATTATGGATATCATTGTCTTCAACAAGTTTCGCTGCATTAAACCGCTTCATCAGGATATCATTGTCCTCAACAAGTTTCGCGGCATTAAACCGCTTCATCAGGATATCATTGTCCTCAACAAGTTTCGCGGCATTAAACCGCTTCATCAGGATATCATTGTCCTCAACAAGTTTCACGGCATTAAACCGCTTCATCAGGATATCATTGTCCTCAATAAGTTTTGTGCACATTAAACCGCTTCATCAGGAGAATATCTGTAATCAATCATTAGAATCGTAAATATCAGATCTTACGGGATCACAGTATATAGGATAGACTACACGAAAAAATTTTTTACAAAAATTGAAAAAAAGGGGGGAGAGGGGGGGGGGGAAAGCAGTGTCGCCTTACCCGTGACCCAAGCCTGATAGGGGTCAAGGATTAAATACTTTGCCCAATTCCCGGCGACCAGAACTGGGTCTGTGAACAGCCAATCACAAAGCTTTATATTTATTTATTAATGAAGGGAAGGGAAAAAGACTGGGAGATCGGTCATCACTCGATCACCCATAAAGGAATTGTATGAAGGACTATCTCGGTACAACTTAAACAATATAAACTCAAAGTATGATAAAAAATAAAATTTTTATTAATGCAAATAACTATAAAAACAGGATATCCAAGTATTTAGTGATACATATCGATAAACGATCCATGTATATCACCAGCATTCATGTCCCCTGGTGAGGAGGATCAGGATATGATGGATTTTCACGGATATCATTGTCCTCAACAAGTTTTGTGCGCATTAAACCGCTTCATCAGGAGAATAGCTGTAATCAATCATTAGAAACATAAATATCAGATCTTAGGGGATCACAGTATATAGGATAGACTACACTAAAAGTTTTGTTTTACAAAAATTTAAAAAAGGGGGGGGGGGGAAGAAGGCAGTGTCGCCTTACCCGGGACCCAAGCCTGATAGGGGTCAAGGCACCACCGGGGTTCCCCTACAGCGGCTAAGAGGGACGTGCAAGGAATAGGCAGCCATCTAAAATAGATGAAAATGGTATAGACATTAGTATTTATAGTATGGAAAGTATATAACCAATAGGGAAATAAAAACAAAAAGGAAAGGGGAGAAAAAGAAAAGGGAAAACCAAGGGAGGGAAAGACAAGGTGGGGGGGGGGGGGGTGAAGAAAAGAAAAGAATGGTCCGGAGGGGGAAGGGAAGAAAAACATGGGGTGGGGGGGGGGGGGGAGAAAGGGGGGAAGAAAAGGGGAGGGAAAGAAAAGAACAAAGGAGAGGGGGTAGGAGAAAAAGAGGGAAAAGGAGCCAGAAGGAGGGAGAGAGAAAAGAAAAAGAGATGGGGGAAGGAGAAAGAGAAGGAAAAGGGAGGAAAAAAGGACAGGAGGGAAGGAGTCAGGGGGAGGAGGGAACAAAAGGGGGGGGAGAAAGAGGGGAAAGGGGAAGAAGGAAAGGGAGGGGAAGTAGGAAACGGAAGGGAGCGGGGATAAGGGGGGGAGGGGGAGAGGAAGAAGAAAGACCAATAGGGTAAAAAAAAAAATAGCTGACCTTGAAGATGAAACTGAAGCACTACTCTGGGTCCGGACAAGGGAAATTTTTCAATAAGAGAGATGATCAAAACGGCAAAACTTGTTGAGGCCCTTATGGTTATATATTATTATTATTTATTATGTCTATACCGTTTTCATCTATTTTAGACAGCTGCTGATTCCTTGCACGCCCCCCTTAGCCGCCGTTGGGGAACCCTGGTGGTGCCTTGACCCCTATCAGGCTTGGGTCCTGGGTAAGGCGACACTGCCTCCCCCCCATCTTTTTTTTCAATGTTTGTAAAAAAACTTTGTGTAGTCTATCCTATATACTGTGATCCCGTAAGATCTGATATTTATATTTCTAATGATTGATTACAGATATTCTCCTGATGAAGCTGTTTAATGCAGCGAAACTTGAAAATGTGAAATCCCATCATATCCTGATCCTCCTCACTAGGTGGACATGAATGCTGGTGATATACATGGATCGTTTATGTATACCTTTTATGATATGTATCACTAAATACTTGGATATCCTGTTTTTTATAGTTCTTAAACTATAAAAATTTTATTTTCAATCACACTTTGAGTTGAAGTTGTACCGAGATGGTCCTTCATACAATTCCTTTATGGGCGATCGAGTGGGGGCCGATCTCCCAGTTTTTTTTCCCCTTTCCCTTCAATAATAAATAAATATAAAGCTTTGCGATTGGCTGTTCAGACCCGGTTCTGGTTGCCGGGACTTGGGCGATTTATTTAGGACTGGAAACATTTGCTGGCCGCTGTCCTGCAGACAATAAGTCAGGATTACATCTGAGCTGCGTGAAAATCGTTTTTTTGGGGGCGGAGCGGTGGGGAAATATAAATCCAGATAGAGATTAGCCAGAAACATTTTTTAGGGGGCAAAAATGTGGCTCCTGTGTGATGAATCCTCCCCGGGAGAAGGTTCCCTGTTATCTGCGGATCGTCACCGGCGACAAGGCGTGCCGCTATGTCACTGCGCTAGTCGTCATTTCATTTTTTTTTTATAGCGTCTGCGGAGGAAAAATGTATTCCGGTAGTCTATGGCTCATAAATTCACACCTTCGGAAAATCCCGACATCCAGGACAGCGGCTGTCACACGGCACAGATAAACATCGCGTGAAGAGGACCCGAGCAACAGAACGGCGTCCAGAGCGACTGGACTGATCACACGTAGCTGAGCCTGGGGAATGATATACATCGGTCACAAATATATAGGAACAGAATCATTTATTGGATTGTTATTAAAAAGAAGCCATCCTTGAGCTCCAGTCCAGTGACTTTGCCTAGGGCTCAGATGATGTCATCAGTCTGCTGCAGGCAGGAGGAAGCATTTCCCTAGTCTCCCCTTCCTCCAATGATGACTGCAACAATGCAGCTTTGTAACATAACAAGGTGAGCGGTTGCAGCGGGGGCTGATTTGCATGATTGTGTCATCTCTGAGCCGGCATCTCGGTCCAGGAATTAGATAGTGACCCCCCCCGGATATTGCTTGAAGGGAAGGCGGGGTTCAGTTTATGTCCTAATAATCCTAAACAACGTTTCCAGGACGCATCTCTTACACCCCCTTCCCCCCCAGAAACCATTATAATGACATTGTATGGCCCCGTGTCCTCTTACACCCCCTGAGACTGAACAGTTTTTTTCCTATGCTGGGATCACCATTGAGATATTTGTAAATCACTATCATGTCCCCCTCTCAAGCATCTCTTCTCCAGTGAGAATAACTGTAATCCTTATAGTCCTTCCTTGTAATTGAGGTCTTCCAATCCAGTGGCGGCTGGTGCTCAAAGTTTTTGGGGGGGCGCAAACAAACTGAAAAATACTGAACACCCCCCCCCTCAAACGCAGCCACTGTGCCCGTCATATGCAGCCACTGTGCCCATCAAACACAGCCACTTGTGCCCATCATATGCAGCCACTTCTGCCCATCATATGCAGCCACTTGTGCCCATCAAATGCAGCCACTTGTGCCCATCATATGCAGCCACTTGTGCCCATCAAATGCAGCCACTTGTGCCCATCATATGCAGCCACTTGTGCCCATCAAATGCAGCCACTTGTGCACATCAAACGCAGCCACTTGTGCCCATCATATGCAGCCACTTGTGCCCATCATATGCAGCCATTTGTGCCCATCAAATGCAGCCACTTGTGCCCATCATATGCAGCCACTTGTGCCCATCAAATGCAACCACTTGTGCACATCAAACGCAGCCACTTGTGCCCATTATATGCAGCCACTTGTGCCCATTATATGCAGACACTTTTGCCCATCAAATGCAGCCACTTGTGCCCATCAAATGCAGCCACTTGTGCCCATCATATGCAGTAACTTGTGCCCATCAAATGCAACCACTTGTGCCCATCAAATGCAGCCACTTGTGCCCATCATATGCAGCCACTTGTGCCCATCAAATGCAGCCACTTGTGCCCATCAAATGCAGCCACTGTGCCCATCAAACACAGCCACTTGTGCCCATCATATGCAGCCACTTGTGCCCATCATATGCAGCCACTTGTGCCCATCAAATGCAGCCACTTGTGCCCATCATATGCAGCCACTTGTGCCCATCAAATGCAGCCACTTGTGCACATCAAACGCAGCCACTTGTGCCCATTATATGCAGCCACTTGTGCCCATTATATGCAGCCACTTTTGCCCATCAAATGCAGCCACTTGTGCCCATCAAATGCAGCCACTTGTGCCCATCAAATGCAGCCACTTGTGCCCATCATATGCAGTAACTTGTGCCCATCAAATGCAACCACTTGTGCCCATCAAATGCAGCCACTTGTGCCCATCATATGCAGCCACTTGTGCCCATCATATGCAGCCACTTGTGCCCATCAAATGCAGCCACTTGTGCCCATCATTTGCAGCCACTTGTGCCCATAATTTGCAGCCACTTTTGCCCATCAAATGCAGCCACTTGTGCCCATCAAATGCAGCCTCTTGTGCCCATCAAACCCAGCCACTTGTGCCCATCAAATGCAGCCACTCGTGCCCATCAAATGCAGCCACTCGTGCCCTTCATATGCAGCAATTCGTGCCCGTCATATGCAGCCACTTGTGCCCGTCATATGCAGCCACTTGTGCCCTTCATATGCAGCCACTTGTGCCCTTCAAATGCAGCCACTTGTGCCCATTATCTGCAGCCACTTGTGCCTATCAAATGCAGCCACTTGTGCCCATCAAATGCAGCTACTTGTGCCCATCATATGCAGCAACTTGTGCCCATCAAATGCAACCACTTGTGCCCATCAAATGCAGCCACTTGTGCCCATCAAATACAGCCACTTGTGCCCACCGCCCCCGCCCACTCATGGGGCTCGCGGCTCTGGTAGAACCCCCAACCCCCCACAGCTCTGACAGCACCCCCAACCCCCCCCCCCACGCGGCTCTGCTCGTGGCTCTGGCAGAAGCCCCAACCCCCTGCCCTCGCGTGGCTCAGGGGCACCCCCCATGCGCAGATCGCCTCTGGCTCTAATCAGGTGCTTCAAAAAGTACCACCCCCTCCCGTCCCGCCATAGGAATCCATGCGTCTGGCATACTGAAAGGGGCCGGGCGCATGGATGGGGGGGGCATCGCCCGTGCGCCCACAGTGCACAGGCCACCACTGCTCCAATCCCCTTAGCTTGGTTGCCCTTCTCTGGACTCTCTCCTGTTCCAGTACATCCTTCCTGAGGACTGGTGACCAGAACTGGATGGAATACTCCAGATGTGGCTGGACCAGAGTTTTATAAAGTGTCAGGATTATCGTTTTATCTCTGGAGTGAATCCCCTTTTTTTATGCATGTCAATATTCTGCTGGCTTTGCTTGCTGCAGCTTGGCTTTGCCTGCTATTGCTCAATCTGTCTTCTACTAGGACCCCCAGGTCTTTCTCCATCCTTGATTCCCCCAGAGGTTCTCCCCACAGTGAGTAGTTTGCATTTATGTTTTTAGCCCCCAGTCCATTACTTTACATTTCTCCACATTAAACCTAATTTGCCACTTATCTGCCCACTCCATTATTTTGTTCAGGTTTTTCTGTAAAATGTCTATATCCTGATGTGAAGTTATTTCCCCGCTTAGCTTTGTATCGTCTGCAAAAACTGAGACTGAGCTATTTATCCCGTCCTCTATATCATTCATGAATACATTAACTACTTGCCACCAGCCCACCATCAAAGGACATAGTGCGGGCGCTGCGGCTCTCGTTCTGGGTTGACATCATATGACGGCGCACCCGAATGGGCGCTCCCTCACGCTCAAGGGGGGGTGCAGCCGATCTTGACCGCGTTGTGTTGCTAGGTCACGGCGTGACCCTGATCTCTGTAAAGAGCCGTTGAAGCGGCTCTTTAACCATGTGAACGGCTGTGTCCAATCACAGCCGGTCACATGAAAATGCGGAGATGCCGGTAATCGGCTCTCCTTGCCTCACACTGACAGAGTGTGTGGCGAGGAGAGACGATCAGCGGCATCTCCTCGCAGGGGACATCAGAACAGGTAATCAGGACACTGATTACAAAAAAGGGCAATCCATGCCCACCAGTGCCAGCAGTCAGTGCCCACCAGTGTCAGCAATCAATGCCTATCACTGCCGCCTATCCGTGCCCACCAGTGCCGCCTATTAGTGCCCACCAGTGCCACCTATCAGTGCCCACCAGTGCCGCCTATCAGTGCCCATCAGTGTCCACCAGTGCCACCCATCAGTGCCGCCTCTCAGTGCTCATCAGTGCCACATATCAGTGCCACCTATCAGTGCCCATAAGTGCAGAATATCAATGCCTCCTCATCAGTACCCATTAGTGCCACCTCATCAGTGCCGCCTCATCAGCGCACATTAGTGAAGGAGAAAAACTACTTATTTACAAAATTTACTGACAGAAACTAACAAAACCCAGTGGAGATCAAATACCACCAAAAGAAAGCTCTATTTGTGGGAACAAAATGATAAACCTTTCATATGGGTACAGTGTTATATGACCGCGCAATTGTCATGCGAAGAGTGACAGCTCTGAAAGCTGAAAAATGGCCTGCAGGGCAGGAAGGGGGGCGAAAGAGCCCAGTATTGAGGTAGTTAAACAGAATTGGCACCAGGACAGAGCCTTGGGGTACCCTACTTACCCCTCCAGACCAGTCTGAGTACACGTTATTTATCACCACCCTTTGGGCGCGCTGCTGTAACCAGTTTTCTATCCATGAACAAACCTCATGGTCCACGCCTGCAGACCTCAGCTTGTAGATTAAGCGTCTATGGGGAAATGTGTTGAATGCTTTCGCAAAATCCAGATACACCACGTCTACGGGCCCACCAGCCTTCCTTTATCTAGATGGCAACTCACCTCCTCATAGAAGGTTAGTAGATTGGTCTAGCAGAAACGACCCTTCTTAAACCCATGCGGAATACTACTATGATACGGTTTTCATCAGCAAATTCTTGGGTATAGTCTCTTATCATCCCCTCCAATAGTTTACATACTATTGATGTTAGGCTGACTGGCTTGTAGTTTCCAGGAATATGTCTCTGCCCTTTTTTGAATATTGGTACCACGTTGGCTTTTCTCCAATCAGCTACTACCATTCCTATCGATATACTGTCCATGAAGTTTCCGTTCCGAATTAGTTTTTTGAGGAAATTCGACAAATTGGTTAATTTGGAAATATTCAAATTAACGAAAACCCCAATTAATTTGTTTTTCCGAAAACGAAAATTAGAAAAAACGAAAATCCGAAATTTTAAAATCCAAAATTTCGAAAAAATACAAAAATTCTAAAAGTAGGAACGGAAATGCGAAAATTCAAACATAACGAAAATCCGAAAATAAGAACGAAAATACGAAAATAGGAACAAAAATCTGAAAATTTGAAAATTCTAAACTAATAATAACTACGACGAACTATTAAATTATAGGTATGGGAATTTCCTTTCAAATTTGGCTGTTAGTGAAACAGATACGAATTTATGCAACGTTACGAATTATCCGAAATAACGAATGCCGCATCTAAACAAGTGGAACGGAGCTTGCGAACTTTCGAATTTCCGGATTTTGAAATCCGAGTTTTTCTGAAGTTACGAATTTATTTGAAATAACAAAACTTCAATCATAAGGAATGACACGAAAAAAAAAAAAGGAATGAAACGAAAACGAACAAAAATTTGAAAATAAGAACGGAAATCTGAAAATTCAATAAGAACGAAAATCCGAAAATAAGAACAAAAATCCAAAAATAAGAATTAAAATCTGACAATTTGAAAATCCTAAAATAATAATGACTATTACTAACTATTAAATTATAGGTATCGGAATCTCCTTTCAAATTTGGCTGTCAGTGAACGCAACGAATACGAATTTATCCGAAGTTACGAATGCCGCATCTAAACAAATGGAACGGAAAAAATTAAGGATAATAATAAATGATAATTAAAAATTTTCGAACTTTCGAATTTCCCGGATTTTCGGATTTTGAAATCTGAATTTTTTCCGAAGTTACCAATTTATTCGAAATAACAACATTTCAATCACAAGGAATGACCCGAAAAACGAAAAAAAAAAGGAATGAATCGAAAACTAACAAATTTTCCGTCAGTGCATATGTCTACTGGCTATAACCTGACTGAGTTCTTTGAGGACTCTTGGGTGTAAGCCATCAGGTCCTGGTAATTTATTTGTGTTAAGCTTTTCTAGTCTTTTCTGGACCCTGGCTTCTGTTAGCCACAAGGGTATGTCCTGCGATGTGTTGCTAACAATACAGTCGTGGTCGGTATACCCCCTCCTTTTCCTGTGTAAAAACTGAGGAGAAAGCATTCTTTTTTTTCATTTGCATTTATCATTTATCAGAAAAAAAACAAGATAACTGAAAAAAATAAATGTTATTGGTAAAAATAAAAATAAACAAATAATAGTAAACAAATAGTAAAGTAAGAGCTAAGGGGAAAAGGGGTAGAAGGAGGTAATTAAGGCTGATTGGAGTTTTTTTTTTGGCAACATTGCTTGCAAAAAATGTGTTTTTACGTCTTGTTGTCTTTGGATTGCATAGAAAATAAATTATTTTTTTTGCAAGCAATGTTGCCAATTGTTCTCAGCGTCAGTTGTTATTTTCAATTTTTTTTTTAACCTTTTTTTTGTGTTTGGACTGCATAGATAATGAATTAATTTTTTGCATGCAATGTTGCCAATTTTTCTCAGTGTCAGTTGTTATTTTCTAATTTTTCTTTTATGTCTTTTTGTGTTTGGACTGCATAGATAATAAATACATTTTTTGTAAACAATGTTTCTAATTTTTCTCAGCGTCAGTTGTTGTTTTCTAATTTTTCCTTTATGTCTTTTTGAATTTGGACTGTATAAAAAATGTTTTGTTTTTTTTTGCAAGCAATGTTGCCAGTTTTAATCAGTGTCAGTTGTTTTCAAATTTTTTCTTTTATGCCTTCTTTGCCTTCGAACTGCATAGATAATACATTCATTTTTTTTTTTTTTTTTTGCAAGCAATGTTGCCAATTTTTCTCAGTGTCAGTTATTATTTTCTATTTTTTTCTTTTATGTCTTTTTGTCTTTGGACTGTATAAAAAAATAAATACATTTTTTTTGCAAGCACTGTTGTCAATTTTAATCAGTGTCAGTTGTTTTTTCATTTTTCTTTTATGCCTTCTTTTGCAAACAATGTTGCCAATTTTTCTCAGTGTCAGTAGTTATTTCCTAATTGTTCTTTTCCATCTTTTTGTCTATGGGACTGCATAGATGATGAATTATTTTTTTGGCAAGCAATGTTGCCAAAAGAAAACCTCGTTTGCACCCTCCACCCACCCTTTCCAAAACAGCGTAGGTATAATTTTGTTATTTTAAGTGATGACGACATAATTAAATAATCAATAACTAATTAAAAAAAAACTAATTAAATATAAATAATTAATAAAAAAATAATAAATATAAATAATGAAATAAAAAAATAAATATAAATAATTAATTAAAAATAATTAAATATAAATATTTAATTAAAAAACAAATTAAATATAAATAATTGATAAAAAAATAATTAAATATAAATAATAAAATAAAAAAATATTAAATATAAATACTTACTAAAAAAATAATTAAATATAAATAATGAAATAAAAAATAATTTTATATAAATAATTAATAAAAAAATATTAAATAAAAAATAATAAATAGTGCAAAATATAAAAATTGCTTTGGACCATAAGAGGTATAAAGATCCTAGAGCTGAAGCGGTTAAGTGAACCTGTCACGGCAATATATGAAGTGTAATAATAGACGTGAAGAGAAACATTTTTTTTTTGCGTCCGGAGAGGCGGCTGAGCGTTGCTGAATGGAGAATTATTTTTTTTGTTGCGTCCGGCGAGGCGGCTGAGCGTTGCTGAATGGAGAATTTCTCATCCTGTGTAAGTGGAATAAGAGGGAGATGAGGTGTCGTCATCCATCACTGGGTCACTCCTGGATCTGGAAACATTCGCAGTCTTCATACCCACACACGGAACGCCGGCTGTTTTCACAGGTGCAAGAGACAAGATTCACTCATTTTTGGCACGGCGTCCATGTCAGTCATTTCCGCAACAAATCCCGCCGAGCCGTGCGTGCCCCGTAATAGACAGACCTGTATTCTCCCCCCCCCCTCCCCTAATCCGAAGCTCCGGGACCACGAGAGCATGTGTTTGGCGTGGGCCGATAAACAAAAATCCAACCATTTTCACTGGGATAGGATTAGAAAAAAAATAAATAAAAAAAAAATCACTTGTCGAGCAAATAGTTTTCCATATACTATGAGACAAGAAATTATGTCATCGGGTGGAGAATGTCAAATCGGTAGCTTAAAGAACAAGATAAATGGGTTCAGAGGGGGTGATATATATGACACGGGCCCGTCTGAAAAGCACAGTTTAGTTTTGTACCAGATTTAAAGGAGAACCCAAAAAAAAACGAACACTGGTCAAAATAAAAAAAAAAACATAAATTAGCCCCAATTAACTCATTCTTTCCCTTTTCCACTTAGCTGATACGTTTCTGCTGATTATTTCCATTTTTAACAATAATATTACATTATTTTTTTTTTTTTTCAGATTCACATAAAAAAAAGGAAATTCAGAAACTGAAAAACAAGATGAATGGATTTAGAGGGGGTGATATACGACACAGACCAGTCTGATAAGCACAAAGTGTACCAGATTTAAAGTAGAACCCAACTCTATCATTTTTAAAAACACTTTCATGTATGTTCATGAACATATTATTTTTACCTTTTATTTACAGTAAAACTGCTTTAATAAAAATAAAAACTAACACTGGTAAAAAAAAAAAAAAAAAAACAGTCAGCCCTAATTAACCCCTTCTTCCCCTTTTTCCCGTAGCTGTTACTATTCTGCTGATTATTTCCATTTTTAACATTAATATTTTTCATTTATTTTTTTTTTTTTCAGTTTCACACAAAAAAAGAACATTAACATTAATATTTTTCATTTATTTAATATTTTTCATTTTTTTTTTCAGTTTCACATAAAAGAAAAAAAGGAAATGCACAAACTGAAAAGCAAGATGAATGGATTTAGAGGGGGTGATATACGACACCAGATTTAAAGGAGAACCCAAATCTATCATTTAAAAAAAAAAACATATTCATGTATGTTTATGAGCATTTTATTTTTATTTTGTTTTACCGTAAAACTACATTAATAATAAAAAAAAAAGAACACTGGTCAAAATAAAAAACATAAATTAGCTCCTTCTTTCCCTTTTCCCCTTAGCTGTTACTTTTCTGCTAATTATTTCAATTTTTAACATTAACATTACATTGGTTTTTTTTTTCAGTTTCACATAAAAGAAAAATATATAATACAAAAAAATATATATATACAAACTGAAAAGCAAGATGAATGGATTTAGAGGGGGTGATATATGACACAGGCCAGTCTGATAAGCGCAAAGTGTACCAGATTTAAAGGAGAACCCAAATCTATCATTTTTAAAAACATTTTCATGTATGTTCATGAACATTTTATTTTTCCCTTTTATTTACAGTAAAACCGCTTTAATAAAAATAAAAACTAACACTGGTAGAAAAAAAAACCCAGTCAGCCCTAATTAACCCCTTCTTCCCCTTTTCCCCATAGCTGTTACTATTCTGCTGATTATTTTCATTTTTAACATTAATAATTTTCATTTATTAAATTTTTTTTCAGTTTCACATAAAAAAAAAAAAAGAAAAAAAAAAAGAGGAAATGCACAAACTTGAAAAACAAGATGAATGGATTTAGAGGGGGTGATATACGACACAGGCCAGTCTGAAAAGCACAAAGTGTAGCTTATTTAAAGGAGAACACAAATCTATCATTTTAAAAAAAACATATTCATGTATGTTTATGAGCATTTTGTTTTTATTTTTTATTTACTGTCAAACTACTTTAATAAAATTAAAAAAAAAACTAACACTGATCAAAATAAAAATAAAAAACATAGATTAGCCCCAATTAACTCCTTCTTTCCCTTTTCCACTTAGCTGATAATTTTCTGCTGATTATTTCCATTTTTAACATTAATATTACATTATTATTTTTTTTTTCAGATTCACATAAAAAAAAGAAAATGCACAAACTGAAAAACAAGATGAATGGATTTAGAGGGGGTGATATATGACACAGACCAGTCTGATAAGCACAAAGTGTACCAGATTTAAAGAAGAACCCAAACCTATAGTTTTTAAAATCATTTTCATGTATGTTCATGAACATTTTATTTTTCCCTTTTATTTACAGTAAAACTGCTTTAATAAAAATAAAAACTAACACTGGTAGAAAAAAAAAACCCAATCAGCCCTAATTAACTCCTCCTTCCCCCTTTCCCCTTAGCTGTTACTTTTCTCATGATTATTTCTATTTTTAACATTAATATTTTTCTTTTCTTTTTTTTTTTTTTTTCAGTATCACATTAAAAAAAAAAAAAGGAAATGCACAAACTGAAAAATCAAAGAAAATGGAATAAATTATAAAATAAAATGAATTCCTTTTATTTACAGTAAGGCTATTTAAAACAAAACTCCAATCAGCTCTAATTAACTCATTCTTCCACTTTTTCCCCTTAACTGTTACTTTTCTGCTGATTTGTTTATTTCCATTTTTTACCATTGATATTTAATTTTTCATTTATTTGGGGTTTTTTTTTTTTCAGTGTCATGCACAAACTGAAAAACCAAAGAAAAATTAAATAAATTATAAAATAAAATGAGGCCCTTTTATTTACAGTAAAACTACTTAAAAAATTCAAAGCTAACACTGGTAAAAAAGATAGATGCTATAGATGCTATAAATTTTGCGCAAACCAATAAATATACGCTTATTAAATTTAAAAAAAAACATGCGGATGAATAATATTTGATAAATGTATGACAAAAATTGAGCATTTTGGATTTTTTTTATAACAAAATGTAGAAAATATTTTTTTCCCAAAATTTTCGGTCTCTTTTTTGTTTATAGCGCAAAAAATAAAAAAACGCAGAGGTGATCAAATACCACCAAAAGAAAGCTCTATTTGTGGGTAAAAAAGGACATCAATTTTATTTGGGTACGGCGTCACACGACCGCGCAATTGTAAGTTAAAGCAACGTAGTGCCGTATTGCAAAAAAATGGCCTGGTCATGAAGAGGGGGTAAAACCTTCCTGGGCTGAAGTGGTTAAAGGCTCTTTTTCCGTACCGCTTTTTCTACATTTTTGTCCAAGGAGTCGGTCGGTCTGCTAGTCTGCTGCTGTTTTTTTTTTTTTTTCCAAAGTGATTTCTCAACAAAATAAATAATGGAGGGGGGGGGGGGGGGGGGGGGTTGCTTCGAATAAGACCGGGCTTTTAATGGCACTTTTTGTTTAAGTTTAAATCAGTCTTTTTTGCCCGAAAATTACTTATAAACCCCCCACCCCCCAACAAACATTATATATATATTTAGCAGAGACCCTAGGGAAAAAAATGGTGATCGTTGCAATTTTTTATGTCATGCAGTATTTGCGCAGCGGTTTTGCAAACGCAATTTTTTTAGGGGAAAAAAATATACTTTAATGAATAAAGAAAAAAAAAAAAAACCATAGGTACCCCAATTTTTTTTTAAAATGTGAAAACTGATGTTACGCCGAGTAAATAGATACCTAACATAAAAAAAAAAAAAACACCATAGGTACCCCAATTTTTTTGTAAAATGTGAAAAATTATGTCACGCCGAGTAATTAGATACCTAACATAAAAAAAAAAAAACATAGGTACCCCAATTTTTTTTTGTAAAATGGGAAAAATTATGTTACGCCGAGTAAATAGACACCTAACATGTCACGCTTTAAAATTGCGCACGCTCGTGGAATGGCGACAAACCACAGTATTTGAAAAATCTCCATAGGCGTCGATTTAAACGGTCGATTACAGGTTACCAGTTTAGAGTTACAGAGGAGTTCTAGCGCTAGAATTATCGCTCTTGCTCTAACGATCGTGGCGAAAGCTCACATGTGTGGTGTGAATACCGTTTACATATGCGGGGGCGACATAGGTAACAAGGTAGGTTTAGGTCATTTAGGTTACATTTTTTTTTCCCTATTTATTTTACCTTTTTATTTTTTCCTTTTATTTATTTATTTTTTTATTACTTTTATTCCTATTATATAGAATGTAAACCTCCCTTGTAATAGAAATAAGGGATGACAGGTCCTCTTTATGAAGAGATCTGAGGTCAAAAAAGACCCCAAAGCTCTCCTTTACCTTTAAAAGCAAAAGATCCCAAATTTTTTTTTAAGCTTTTCGTTTAAAAAAAAAAAAAGTGTTTACTTCCGGGTCCTGGACCGGAAGTGACGCCATCACGTCACTCCGGTCCTCCAAGGCCATAGAGGCAATCAAAGCAGATCTACTCTCGTTTCCACCGGTTTCTACCCAGTGTAAATGGTAAGCCTAAGAAACATGGGCGAGGGGGTTGGGCGGGGATTTAGGTAATCTGTGATCCTGCCCCAGGAGTTCTTCTTTGATGCCACAATGCTCTGCTGTGATTGGGCGCTCAGCACTGATCAGCTACAATGTATCACATTTGTCTTCCAGGGTTTTGCTGGGATCATCTATCAGGACAGAGAAAACCCCCCAAAAACTCACATTATCCAATCCTCCCCTTCCCCCGTTCACACCTGAGCGCCACCGCCACATCGCGCTTTTGGCGTTTTTTTTTTTTGAGTGGCGCCATTCCCTCCCTTCACTCCGAAAAAACGCACCAAAGCTCACGTAACAAGTTGTGGCACCGAGCCAGGCGCGTGTTTCGTCATGCGTTTTACCGCAATTTTACATACGTTTTGTCGAACCGCGTTTGGGGGGGGGGGCATATTTTCAGTTCCTGCGACGCACACCTGTACATCGCTTGAGTTCGAGTGGTTATACCGGGATGAGGCCTGCGGCTCCCCCCCCAAACCGTTTTTTTAAGGCTTCCTTCACACCTGGGCGCATTGAATGGCGGGCAAGATTTGCCGCGATTCCGCCCTGTGATATCAAAGCGGTCAAGCGCGAAATGACAAAAATCGCACAATGCGAATTTCGGATGGCATTCATTTGAACGGCACCTAAAAAAGGCGGAGCGGTTGTGCTGCAAATTGTCGCGTGAGAAATTGCGCTGCCATCGTGGGGAAAACCGCAGTACGTGAAGCGCGTCGCCCTAAAGCTCATGTTCTTTTTTGTGGGGGCGACAAGCTTCACGCGAGGTGGCCTGCCGCGGTTTATCGCGTGAAAATCACGGCAGAACCGCTCTGCGTTTTTAGGAGGCATTCAAATGAATGGTGCCTGAAATGTGCGTTGTGCGATTTGTCATTCACACCTCGGCGTTTTTTAGGGGACGCACTTAACCCTTTCATCGCCCCCTGGTGTTAACCCCCTTCCCTCCTTCCCTGCCAGTGTCATTAGTACAGTGACAGTGCATTTTTTTTTTTTTTAGCATTGATCGCTGTATTAGTGTCACTGGTCCCCAAAAAAGTTTCAAAAGTGTCGGTTAGGTGTCCAAGGGGTGGAAAAAATGCACTGGACCGCATCAAAAATGCACCAAAAACACATCAAAGACGCACTAAAAACACATCAAAAAAGCCCTGGAACGCGCCAGGACTGCGTTTTTCTAAGGTGTGAACTGGCCCTTGAAAAAAAAAAAATTGTAAAACCCACCATTTTATTCTCTAGGGCCTCTGCTTTCAGGGCCGGTTCACACCATAGAAACGCAGTCCGGATGCGCTCCAAATGCTTTTCTGCATGTGCGTTTTTGATGCGTTCTTGAGGCAGTCCAGTGCTTCCCCCCCCTCTTTTTTTCTTAACCTTGAGTGCCAGTTCACACCAGATGCAGTTCCGTGCAGTTCCAGAAAAAAAAAGTAGAACACGCTGCATTTTTCCTGCACTGGACTGTACTGGAAAGCTGTAAAACGCATCAAAAACGCACCGGAACGCACATGTCCTTATTTAGGGTTAGTAAAAAAAAGAGGGGGGAAAATGCACAGGACTTGCATCAAAAACACATCAAAAACGCACTTGCAGAAAAGCATCCGGACTGCGTTTCTATGGTGTGCACCGGCCCTAAATAAGGACATGTACGTTCCGGTGCGTTTTTGATGCGTTTTACAGCGTTCCAGTGCGGTTCAGTGCAGGAAAAATGCAGCGTGTTCTACTTTTTTTTTTTTCTTTGGAACCGGAACGCACTGATGTGAACTATTCCATTGAGAACCACATAACCTACTTTGCATGCGTTTTTGATGCAGAAAAAAAAACGCACTGGGCTGCATGTGGTGGTGGTGGTGGTGGGGGGGGGGTGTTCTAAAAATAAAAATTTCTAGCAAAAAATACTTATGTGCGTGTCACCGGCGCAAAACCAAACTTTATTTTGTTTTACTAAGTACCAAATATTAGGTATGCTGCACTCAAAAACGACCCTTCATATAGATGGGTGAAAATATTAGTGAATATGTGTGAGTGCGCTGCCCCCTTTTTTTTTATATATATCACCACCTGTATTCCTTACCAACTACCAATAATCAATGTTCCACGTGCATATATTTAAACTATAGATCAATAAATCATAGGTATAACAAAAAATCATATATATAACAAAAAAAGTCCTTCAAACATGTTGCAAATTCTTGTATCCTTTAAAGTGACTGGCGTGCTCCTATGTTACTTCAATGTGTGACTGAGTGGGACCCTCCACCATTCAGATTGGCCACTCACCAGATGTTTCACTAGGGGTACGCCTTTGGTTCATTCAGGGATAACCATTCCACACAGGTACCACTTCTCACCAGTATACAACTTGTGTTCTAATACTCCTCATAGGAAAGCATAGGAACAGAAGGCGATCATAGCGCAATATGTTTAAACCATTTATTTTAAAAGATATCAAAGGTTAAAAATCACTCACATTTGAAAGTGCCCTTTTGCCGGCACGAAGCTTTTCCAGCAGTTACGGACGAGCATCTAATAGCATGGTTCGCCTGGTACTGTAAGCTGTCTCCACGCTTGGCTTGCACTCCAAGCCTCGTTTCCGTTTTTCGTCCGGTCACGTGATGCGTGAAAATCTCCCAGCAGCCTCTACGCGTTTCGCATCATCAAATGCGTCATCAGGAGCTTCCTGATGACGCATTTGATGATGCGAAACGCGTAGAGGCTGCTGGGAGATTTTCACGCATCACGTGACCGGACGAAAAACGGAAACGAGGCTTGGAGTGCAAGCCAAGCGTGGAGACAGCTTACAGTACCAGGCGAACCATGCTATTAGATGCTCGTCCGTAACTGCTGGAAAAGCTTCGTGCCGGCAAAAGGGCACTTTCAAATGTGAGTGATTTTTAACCTTTGATATCTTTTAAAATAAATGGTTTAAACATATTGCGCTATGATCGCCTTCTGTTCCTATGCTTTCCTATGAGGAGTATTAGAACACAAGTTGTATACTGGTGAGAAGTGGTACCTGTGTGGAATGGTTATCCCTGAATGAACCAAAGGCGTACCCCTAGTGAAACATCTGGTGAGTGGCCAATCTGAATGGTGGAGGGTCCCACTCAGTCACACATTGAAGTAACATAGGAGCACGCCAGTCACTTTAAAGGATACAAGAATTTGCAACATGTTTGAAGGACTTTTTTTGTTATATATATGATTTTTTGTTATACCTATGATTTATTGATCTATAGTTTAAATATATGCACGTGGAACATTGATTATTGGTAGTTGGTAAGGAATACAGGTGGTGATATATATATAAAAAAAAGGGGGCAGCGCACTCACACATATTCACTAGCAAAAAATACTGATTGTTACATGCAAATAAAAAGTGTCAGAAAAAGGCCTGGGGGGAGGGGATTAGTCAATATTTATGTCCGACATACAGAACAAAAAAAGGCCGGTGAAGTAGAAGGAGACTTGGGGGGGATTTCCAGCTGTTAGAAGGGAGATGTCTGATCCCCGGCGGCGGCGGCGGCGTTGGGTAAATCTCGGGGATGACGCACGCCGTGGGGTTTTCTGGCCACAGAATCCTCGCACTTTATCACGGTGATGTATTAGCGCCGGGTCACCCCTCCTATGACATCACTAACATGAGATAATAAAGCCGGCGGAGGATTTCTATCCATAAATAACACATTTTTAGCGTCTCTAAACCACAAATCTGTTTTTTCCATATGTTTGGCGTCAGGTCAAATCCTCTTATATTTTACCTTCCCTGAACCCCCCCCCCCTCCCCCCCATCAACTTGTTAAATAAAACATTCTATTTTCATGACGTCCCTTATTTTTAACCCCTGTGATGTCATCACCGGGTCTCTGTGCTTCTCTATGCAATGCAGGCAGATGATGGCTGGTGGGAGGAGCCTGAAGCATCACAGCCCCCCCCCCCCCTCGGCCTCAGTACTCCTCCTCTCAAGATCCCTCAGCCCTGATGCAAGCAGTGGGAGGAGTTATGCAAATATCAAAATGCCTTAGATGGGTTGGTATCAGGAGTGGGTGTGGGTGGGTGTCAGCCTCGAGGAGTGGGCGTTCCTAGGCGGGCTGTATTTGCATACAGACCACTCCCACGTGTGATGATGAGGCTCCATGACTGAAAGAATTGAAATCCAATGAATGGAAGGGGCGGGGCCAGGCACAGTCAGGATGGGGAGGAACGAGCTAGATGCTGCTGGACGTCTTCCAGCCAGTGAATGAGGTGGTCTCTATCTGACCTGCTGCAGCTTCCGATCAGGGCCGGGACAAGGGGTGGGCAGAAGGGTCAGGGGCCCGGGGCACTGTGGTATCATTTGAATGGGGGGGGGTGCCATGAGGAGATTGGGGGGGAGGGACGTGTGTTGGGAGGAGGAATTTGTGTGGCAGCAGGGCAGAAGAATTGTTCTAGGAGGGGAATTTTTGGGGGGGTTGTTAGGAATGGTGGTTTGGGGGTCATCTGTGTTAGGAGGGAGGATGGGGGAAAAAGATTTGTGCTAAGAGAGGAATTTTTTTTGGGGGGGGGGCGGGGTTTGTGTCAGTAGGGATGATTGGGGGGTATTTGTGCTGAGAGGGGGGATGAAGATTTGTACTTGGAGAGGAAATTTGAGGGATTTGAAGGGTAGAGGATTTTTGCTGTGGGGGAGCGGAATTTGTTTTGTTTTTTTGTGGGGGGGTTTGTGTTAGTAGGGATGACTGGGGGGGTTGTGTTAGTAGGGATGACAGGGGGGGGGTTGTGTTAGTAGGGATGACAGGGGGGGGGGTTGTGTTAGTAGGGATGACTGGGGGGTTGTGTTAGTAGGGATGACAGGGGGGGGGTTGTGTTAGTAGGGATGACAGGGGGGGGTTGTGTTAGTAGGGATGACAGGGGGGGGGTTGTGTTAGTAGGGATGACAGGGGGGGGGGGTTGTGTTAGTAGGGATGACTGGGGGGGGTTGTGTTAGTAGGGATGACTGGGGGGTTGTGTTAGTAGGGATGACTGGGGGGGTGTTAGTAGGGATGACTGGGGGGGGTTGTGTTAGTAGGGATGACTGGGGGGGTTGTGTTAGTAGGGATGACTGGGGGGGTTGTGTTAATAGGGATGACGGGGGGGGGGGGGTTGTGTTAGTAGGGATGACTGGGGGGGTTGTGTTAGTAGGGATGACTGGGGGGGTTGTGTTAGTAGGGATGACTGGGGGGGTTGTGTTAGTAGGGATGACTGGGGGGGTTGTGTTAGTAGGGATGACTGGGGGGGGTTGTGTTAGTAGGGATGACTGGGGGGGTTGTGTTAGTAGGGATGACTGGGGGGGGGTTGTGTTAGTAGGGATGACTGGGGGGGTTGTGTTAGTAGGGATGACTGGGGGGGGGTTGTGTTAGTAGGGATGACTGGGGGGGGTGGTGTTAGTAGGGATGACTGGGGGGGTTGTGTTAGTAGGGATGACTGGAGGGGTTGTGTTAGTAGGGAGGACTGGGGGGGTTGTGTTAGTAGGGATGACTGGGGGGGTTGTGTTAGTAGGGATGACGGGGGGGGTTGTGTTAGTAGGGATGACGGGGGGGTTGTGTTAGTAGGGATGACTGGGGGGGTTGTGTTAGTAGGGATGACGGGGGGGTTGTGTTAGTAGGGATGACTGGAGGGGTTGTGTTAGTAGGGATGACGGGGGGGTTGTGTTAGTAGGGATGACGGGGGGGGTTGTGTTAGTAAGGATGACTGGGGGGGTTGTGTTAGTAGGGATGACTGGGGGGGGGTTTGTTAGTAGGGATGACTGGGGGGGTTGTATTAGTAGGGATGACTGGAGGGGTTGTGTTAGTAGGGATGACTGGGGGGGTTGTGTTAGTAGGGATGACTGGGGGGGGTTGTGTTAGTAGGGATGACTGGGGGGGTTGTGTTAGTAGGGATGACTGGGGGGGTTGAGTTAATAGGGATGACTGGGGGGGTTGTGTTAGTAGGGATGACTGGGGGGGGGGTTGTGTTAGTAGGGATGACTTGGGGGGTTGTGTTAGTAGGGATGACTGGGGGGGGTTGTGTTAGTAGGGATGACTGGGGGGGTTGTGTTAGTAGGGATGACTGGAGGGGTTGTGTTAGTAGGGATGACTGGGGGGGTTGTGTTAGTAGGGATGACTGGGGGGGTTGTGTTAGTAGGGATGCCTGGGGGGGTTGTGTTAGTAGAGGGATGACTGGGGGGGGGGTTGTGTTAGTAGGGATGACTGGGGGGGGGTTGTGTTAATAGGGATGACTGGGGGGGTTGTGTTAGTAGGGATGACTGGGGGGGGTTGTGTTAGTAGGGATGACTGGGGGGGTTGTGTTAGTAGGGATGACTGGGGGGGTTGTGTTAGTAGAGGGATGACTGGGGGGGGGGGTTGTGTTAGTAGGGATGACTGGGGGGGGTTGTGTTAGTAGGGATGACTGGGGGGGTTGTGTTAATAGGGATGACGGGGGGGGGGGGGTTGTGTTAGTAGGGATGACTGGGGGGTTGTGTTAGTAGGGATGACTGGAGGGGTTGTGTTAGTAGGGATGACTGGGGGGTTGTGTTAGTAGGGATGACTGGGGGGGTGGTGTTGGTAGGGATGACTGGGGGGGGGGTGTTAGTAGGGATGACTGGAGGGGTTGTGTTAGTAGGGATGACGGGGGGGTTGTGTTAGTAGGGATGACTGGGGGGGTTGTGTTAGTAGGGATGACGGGGGGGGTTGTGTTAGTAGGGATGACGGGGGGGTTGTGTTAGTAGGGATGACTGGGGGGGTTGTGTTAGTAGGGATGACTGGGGGGGTTGTGTTAGTAGGGATGACGGGGGGGTTGTGCTAGTAGGGATGACTGGGGGGGTTGTGCTAGTAGGGATGACTGGGGGGGTTGTGTTAGTAGGGATGACTGGGGGGGTTGTGTTAGTAGGGATGACTGGGGGGGTTGTGTTAGTAGGGATGACTGGGGGGGTTGAGTTAATAGGGATGACTGGGGGGGTTGTGTTAGTAGGGATGACTGGGGGGGGGGTTGTGTTAGTAGGGATGACTGGGGGGGTTGTGTTAGTAGGGATGACTGGGGGGGGTTGTGTTAGTAGGGATGACTGGGGGGTTGTGTTAGTAGGGATGACTGGAGGGGTTGTGTTAGTAGGGATGACTGGGGGGGTTGTGTTAGTAGGGATGACTGGGGGGGTTGTGTTAGTAGGGATGCCTGGGGGGGTTGTGTTAGTAGAGGGATGACTGGGGGGGGGTTGTGTTAGTAGGGATGACTGGGGGGGGGTTGTGTTAATAGGGATGACTGGGGGGGTTGTGTTAGTAGGGATGACTGGGGGGGGGTTGTGTTAGTAGGGATGACTGGGGGGGTTGTGTTAGTAGGGATGACTGGGGGGGTTGTGTTAGTAGAGGGATGACTGGGGGGGGGGTTGTGTTAGTAGGGATGACTGGGGGGGGTTGTGTTAGTAGGGATGACTGGGGGGGTTGTGTTAATAGGGATGACGGGGGGGGGGGGGTTGTGTTAGTAGGGATGACTGGGGGGTTGTGTTAGTAGGGATGACTGGAGGGGTTGTGTTAGTAGGGATGACTGGGGGGTTGTGTTAGTAGGGATGACTGGGGGGGTGGTGTTGGTAGGGATGACTGGGGGGGGGTGTTAGTAGGGATGACTGGAGGGGTTGTGTTAGTAGGGATGACGGGGGGGTTGTGTTAGTAGGGATGACTGGGGGGGTTGTGTTAGTAGGGATGACGGGGGGGGGTTGTGTTAGTAGGGATGACGGGGGGGTTGTGTTAGTAGGGATGACTGGGGGGGTGGGTGTGTTAGTAGGGATGACTGGGGGGGTTGTGTTAGTAGGGATGACGGGGGGGTTGTGTTAGTAGGGATGACTGGGGGGGTTGTGTTAGTAGGGATGACTGGGGGGGTTGTGTTAGTAGGGATGACTGGGGGGGTTGTGTTAGTAGGGATGACGGGGGGAGTTGTGTTAATAGGGATGACGGGGGGGAGTTGTGTTAGTAGGGATGACGGGGGGGGTTGTGTTAGTAGGGATGACTGGGGGGGTTGTGTTAGTAGGGATGACGGGGGGGGTTGTGTTAGTAGGGATGACTGGGGGGGTTGTGTTAGTAGGGATGACTGGGGGGTTTGTGTTAGTAGGGATGACGGGGGGGGGGTTGTGTTAGTAGGGATGACGGGGGGGGTTGTGTTAGTAGGGATGACTGGGGGGGTGGTGTTAGTAGGGATGACTGGGGGGGGTGTTAGTAGGGATGACTGGGGGGATTGTGTTAGTAGGGATGACAAGGGGGGTTGTGTTAGTAGGGATGACTGGGGGGGTTGTGTTAGTAGGGATGACGGGGGGGTTGTGTTAGTAGGGATGACGGGGGGGGGGGTGGTGTTAGTAGGGATGACTGGGGGGTTTGTGTTAGTAGGGATGACGGGGGGGGGTTGTGTTAGTAGGGATGACTGGGGGGTTTGTGTTAGTAGGGATGACGGGGGGGGTTTGTGTTAGTAGGGATGACTGGGGGGTTTGTGTTAGTAGGGATGACGGGGGGGGTTGTGTTAGTAGGGATGACTGGGGGGGTGGTGTTAGTAGGGATGACTGGGGGGGGGGTGTTAGTAGGGATGACTGGAGGGGTTGTGTTAGTAGGGATGATTGGGGGGTGTTAGTAGGGATGACTGGAGGGGTTGTGTTAGTAGGGATGATTGGGGGGTGTTAGTAGGGATGACTGGGGGGGGGGTTTGTTTGGTGGGGAAATTGGAGAGGGGGGGATTTGTGCTGGGAGGGGGGATAGGAATGTGTACTTGGAGAGGAAATTGGAAGGATTTGAAGGGTAGAGAATTTGTGTGTGTGTGTGTGGGGGGGGGGGGGGGTTGTTCTAGGAGAGGAGATTAGGGGGGGGGGGTTGTTCTAGGAGAGGAGATTAGGGGGGGGGGGGTTGTTCTAGGAGAGGAGATTAGGGGGGGGGGGGTTGTTCTAGGAGAGGAGATTAGGGGGGGGGGGGGGGGGTTCTGCTGGGAGGGGAGTTGGGGGATTTGAAAGGTAGAGTATTTGTGGTAGGAAGGGTGATTTTATTTTGGGGGGGGGGGGTAAATTTGTGCTGCGAGGATTTCAGCAGGGGGAGTGGATTTGTACTGGGAGGAGAAGGGGGGGGGGGATTTATGCTTAGAGGGTAAGCATGCATATTAGTACTCTTTTTTTTGGTGGGGGGATTTTTGCTGACATATAATGCTCATCTAATGCACATGGTGAGAAGCTCACAGTGTGCGGTGAATTTAGAGCGAGACTGAGAAGGCCGGAGGTCGGACTCTGTTCACACCCGGCGCTGATCGCAGACATCGGCACGTCTTCCTCCGGAGCGGGGCAGCGTCCAGCCTTGTGGTTTTCATTGGCAGAGCTGCAGGAGATGTGTCAGCGCGCGGCTGCCAACGTTCGGCAGGTCTCAGGCTGGTGGTGGTGGGGGAGGGGGGTCAGCAATGGCGTGGGTGCGTGCGCGGGACTCATCACCTGTGAGTTAGGGACTGCCGGCTGCAGTGCGGTCTGATTGATGGGTTAATGCCCGGCCGCCAGGACTCGCCGCTGGAAATATTTATCAGCTTCCATGGAGAGGCCGGATCGT